>OX411749.1:23150125-23452125 GCA_948252205.1 Orthosia incerta
ACGGACGTGTTTGAACGAGTTCATATAAAACTAGCTGTTCCCCGCGGCTTCGTTCCCGTGGACCACCCCACAGGACCCGTTTTCGGGATAAAAAGATAGCCTATGTTACTCAGGAATAATGTAGCTTTCTATTGGTGAAAGTATATTTTTTAAATCGGTCTAGTAATTTCAGAGTCTATTCGGTACAAACAAATAAACAAAAAATCATTCTTCTTTATAATATAATAAGTAATAAGTATAGCTGTACACACCGATATTTTTTTTAGCCCCTAACGGGGCACGGTCCGTCCACGTCCCGGGCACGGCCCTGATATGTGTGGATAGACCTTAACACAGTATAATTCCCCAATTAATGTATCTTACAATAATAGTAGATTAGTAGCCAAGGGCTGTAAGGCATCAACTGCAGCCCGAGATATTAGGCGCACGAGCGCAGCGGGGGCGCCTATAGTTCGAGGGTGCAATTGGTACTTATGTAGTATATGTCATAATTCACTGTTGCACTGCTACATTTATAGTAATTACCGTAACATATTGACGTACGAATTGGGGTCATTTGCTACAATATAAAAGACTGTGTAATGTGTTTACTTGTCACTTTTACTATGGAGACTACCTAAATATAAACATATTCGACACTCCACGTTGAGTTTCTCTTATCTTCGAGAGCTCCTCATCAACATATTACATGGCGACCCTGCCACGTCGATACGGAATGGCGTTAAGAAACCACATCCAGAAGAATCAATACTTGTTCTATCATCAAAGAAGAGTTCCTGTAACCTTATAGAAGAGTTCCTGTAACCCTATAGAAGAGTTCCTGTAACCCTATAGAAGACTTTCTGTAAACTTATAGAAGATGCATTGCCAGTTCCTGAAAGAAGACGGAGACGAGTCCAAGGTATAGCCCGGCCAGAACGAGCGGTGTCCAGGGAAATCCCGGCCCATTGAATCCAGGGTATAGCCCGGTCCAGTCATCGAACAACGAGTCGCACGGCAACGACGCAGAGCGCCTCGTGACTTCGTCATCGAGTTACCCGGTCAACGTTCGCAGCTCCGCACCGTCAGCAGAAATGAACAGCAGTCAATTGACCCACTTTCCTAGCTAAGTACATTCATTTAAAATCTAATAGGACTTCACTTAAACAGTATATTATTAATTAGTATGACTGATAATCTAGTAACATGTCGAGATCAATTACATCAAATTAGGGAATATTTGGTAAAAATAGGACCAGAACGTAGGCAAAAAGAGATCGCTTATAAGAAATTGGAAGAAGCTAAAGCGATATACAGTCAAGCGCAAAATATTTTGTCTCAGATTGAACAGTCAAAATTTAGTAGCAAAGACATTGATTTGATCAATAACTTAGTGGAACAAATTAAGACCGTTTATCAGAAAATACAAAGTTTACTAACAAGCGTAGATTCAGTGTCTCAAACACAAGACGAACCAGATACCAAGATGTCTCAGTTTGATTTAAAGACTGCGATAGCCTTGTTACCTGTAATGACAGGACAAGAGCAAGTTACGAAACAGCTCATTGATGCCATTTCACTATACAGTAGCATGATAGACAACACTTCTCAGAAACTTTTATTGAATTTTATTCTCAAAACTAGATTGACTCCTAGTGCTAAACTTCGCATGAAGTTATCTTATGATAGCGTAAAAGTATTAGTTGATGATATGCGAAAGCATTTGTTGCCTAAAAGGTCGGCTGAAGCTATTCAATCTCAATTATATCATTCTTCTCAAGGACGTCGGTCTATAGAGTCTTTTGGTAATGAGATAGAGGAACTTTTTGTTAACCTGACGATTTCTCAGTCAGACGATGATCCGACCAAATACGAAATATTACGTCCTATAAATGAAAAAACTGCCATCAAACGTTTTGCGGATGGTTTGTCTGATGCGAGGTTGAGCACAATTATTGCTGCCAGGCAATTCTCATCACTTCCAGAAGCGATTAGGAGCGCTTTAGACGAAGATTCTTCATCACCAAGGCATAACGAAGTTTTAAATTTTAGACGTTCAGACGCGTACAGACCGAATAATACATCTATCGGTTACAAAAACTCGAACAGTCGTAATAATAAAAATAATCAGTACGACAAATCAAATAATAATTATTCACGAACTCGTACGTTTGTAAATACAGGTCAAAGAGGTAAACGAACTCAGTCAACTGGTGCATGGAATGCGAGACGTACTCCTTACGTACAACACACCGAGCACACTCAGCAAAATGACACTGACTGTGTAGACAATAGTGTCGACACGGAGACCAATAATATCCATGACACTAATATTACGGATAATCAGTTTTTTCGTTCCTAAATTAGAATGCACAATTTTGAATTATAATAATACTAGCATAATTGAATGCACTGTAGATTCTACTTATGCCTTAGATCTTTTAGTGGATAGTGGAGCTAGCCTATGCGTTTTAAAGCACGAGTGGTTAAGATCTAAGACCCAATTAATTAATAATATAGTTCCGGAGAAGGTAACAATAAAGGGTGTAAGTGGAAATCTAACCTCTCTAGGATATATTTATTTAGATTTATATTTTAACAAACTGATATTCAAGGAAAAATTTTACGTTTTTCAAACCTTATCTTGTGCAGCTAACGCCATTTTAGGGCACAATTTCTTTATAAAATATAATGCTGTCATAAGTTATAAAAAAAATCCTTAACGTTAGAAAATAATGGAGATCATATTAGTGGTATACTAATATGATCTCAATATTTTAAGGACTAATTATAATAAATATTTGTTTACAATACCGCCGCGATGCGAGGTTATCCGGTACATACCTACCACCATACGTGGGGATTGTATTACATTAGCACAAGAAATACGCGATGGTGTTTTCATTGCTGGACTGATTTCGAAATCTAAAAATGGGGAAATCCCAATTCGAATTCTAAATACAACTAATAGCAAGGTGGAACTAGACTTGTCAGGGTTAGAAATAAATTCCACAAACAGCTTCGAAGTGTTGAACTTTGAGAATACGATATCAAACTCTGATAGAGTAAAAGCTCTATTTGGCCTACTTAAATTGAACACATACTTAAATACAGAAGAGCAAATAAGCATTGAAAAGATTAGTGCAAAATACTCAGATGTCTTCCAATTACCAGGCGATAAATTAAGTACGACCAACTTATTAGAACATAGTATAACACTGAAAAATGACGTGAGCCCTGCGTATAGCAAGCCTTACAGGATCCCGTACGCTTTGCGTAATGAGGTACAAAAACAAATACAAGAAATGCTCGATAATGATATTATAGAAGAAACTACGTCAGAGTGGTCAAGTCCCGTTCTTCTTGTGCCAAAAAAATCAGATAAATCTGGCGAGAAGAAATGGAGGCTAGTAATTGACTATCGTCAGTTAAACAATCGAATTGTAGATGACAAATTCCCTTTGCCAAATATCACAGAAATTCTAGATTCACTTTCCGGTAATATATATTTTTCAAAACTTGATTTATCTCAAAGTTATTACCAAATTAATCTTACAGAAATCTCTAGAAAATACACGGCTTTTAATCTTGACCGCATGTATCAATTATCTTTAGACAAAGACTCACGGAAGTATACAGCATTCACTACTGATAAGATGTACCAAATGAAACGGTGCCCGATGGGACTAAAAACGAGTCCAAGTGTATTCTCCAGACTTATGACTATTGCGATGGCGGGATTGAACTACGATAAATGTTTTATTTATTTAGATGACTGTATCGTTCTGGGTAAATCCTTAATTAACCACACCAAAAATCTCACTTGTATTTTAGAACGTCTTAGAAAAGTTAATTTAAAATTAAATCCTCTTAAGTGCGAATTTTTACGCAGAGAAATTATTTATCTAGGCCATAAAATTACTCCAGAAGGAATTTATCCCGATCCATCTAAAGCTATCGTGTTAGAAAATTATCCAAGACCTACAAATGTCGACGAAGTAAAAAGATTCGTTGCCTTTGCAAATTATTACAGGCGTTTTATTAATAAATTTGCTGCCATTGCATATCCTCTCAATCAATTAAGCAAGAAAAACGCATCTTTTGAATGGTCACATGAATGCGAATCAGCATTTAATACTTTAAAACGTGCACTCTGCAATCCACCAGTGTTAGGCTATCCAGATTTAACAGATAAAAATAAATTTATTTTAAACACAGATGCTTCAAAAATAGGTCTGGGCGCCGCGGCTGTTAGACAATACGGCGCGCCGTATTGTCTAACAGTAACGGACAAGTAGTAGGTTACGCGAGTCGCAATTTGAAACCCGCCGAAACACGATACCCAGTTATAGAGTTAGAATTGCTAGCTATTGTGTGGGCGATTAGGCATTTTAAACCTTATTTATACGGTAAACAATTCAAAGTTGTGACAGATCATAGACCATTAGTGTATTTATTCGGAATTACGGATCCCTCAAGTAGACTAACAAAATTTAGATTATTTTTGGAAGAATACGATTTTACTGTCGAATATCTTCCAGGTCGACACAATGGACCCGCAGATGCCTTAAGTCGTCTTCCTTTGAATATAACAGATTTAAAAAGAATTAACAAAAATGTAATATCAGTTATGACAAGGGCCCAATCTCGTAAACAAGCAAGCGGCTCCGATACTGCCGATTTGACATCTGAAATCCCTTTAACTTCTGGAACCTCTAGCCCAAAAGTTGTAGAAATTCTTAAAAAACCTATTAATAGTATAGAACTAATTCTAACTTCAAGAAAAGTAGTAAAGAACAGTTCAAATAGACCACACCTACTTAGCGACAGTGGTCACTTTGAGTTCAATGAAAACGAGTCAACAATATACCTACGATCCCGATCGTTTCCTACCGTAAGTGTGTTAGCGAGGGACTTGGAGTCATTTTGTAAAAGACTTAATACTAACGAAATTGTTGTGATCAAGAATAAAGAAAATTCACACATAATAAACGAGTTCTTAAGATGCATGAAAAGTTTGCAATCTGATTTACCAAGAATATTAGTAATTAAAGATCTAATAAGAATAAGTAACAAAGACGAAAAGACAGTTATCTTAAATGATTTCCACCTGTTACCTACTAGCGGACATGCAGGAGTAAACAGGATGTTGAATAATATTAAAAAATATTACTTCTGGCCAGGCATAAGTAATGATGTGATTGAATATGTGCATAAATGCAAAGAGTGTCAAATTAAAAAACACTCAAATAAACAAACTAAACAACCAATGTCTGTAACTACGACCCCTAATACAGGATTTGAGAGAGTTAGCTTAGATATAGTTGGACCTCTAGATGTAGACAATTATAACTACAAATACATTTTAACCCTACAATGTCATTTGACAAAATTTGTAGAGGCTTACCCTCTAACTAATAAGGACTCTGAATCCATAAGTAGAACATTTGTAAATAAATTTATTTTAAGATATGGCATCCCCAAAGAGATCATAACGGATCAGGGAACAGAATTTTTGTCAAGTGTTATGTCAGATGTATGTAGCTTATTAGGAATAACCAAATTACATTCTACTGCATACCACCACCAGACTATAGGTGGATTAGAAAACACTCATAAGAGTTTAGGTGCATATCTTAGAATTCAATGTAGCCAAAATAAAACAGATTGGAGTAGCTGGTTAAGTTATTGGTGTTTTTCTTTTAATACCACTGTTCACTCGGAGACAAAATATACACCGCATGAGCTTGTATTTGGTAAATTATGTAACTTGCCTAGTAACCTCAACTATACTTTAGACAGAGTAGATCCACTCTATAATTTTGACAGTTACCCCTTGGAATTAAAATATAGGCTACAGCGCGCATTATTAGATGCTAGGAATAATCTGATAATCAGTAAACTTAAGAGAAAATCATTATATGATAAGAAGTTAAATTCGATAACTTATAAGCCAGGTGATTTTGTACTTTTGAAAAATCAAACTGGACATAAATTAGACAACATTTATTTAGGACCATACAAAGTTCTTAAGGATTTATCACCTAATGTTGAAATATTGAAAAATAATAAATCCTATATTGTCCACAAAGATAATACTAAATTGTTTTGTGAACCATGACCTTAGTCAATGTGTTATTTACTTTATTAATTAATTATTATTATATAACTTCATTAATTAAAACAAAAGAAATTGTATAGTTACTAATATGCCAATGTTATTTTTACCTAGTCTAAGTTTAACATATAAAAATGTAAGACTCAAGTGCGTACGTCATACATTTTTTTTATAATCCGGTGGTGTAAAGGGTGTCTTTTCGGGGGAGATGTAGTATATGTCATAATTCACTGTTGCACTGCTACATTTATAGTAATTACCGTAACATATTGACGTACGAATTGGGGTCATTTGCTACAATATAAAAGACTGTGTAATGTGTTTACTTGTCACTTTTACTATGGAGACTACCTAAATATAAACATATTCGACACTCCACGTTGAGTTTCTCTTCTCTTCGAGAGCTCCTCATCAACATATTACACTTACACCCGAGCTAACTATTCTGCTTTACATCTCGATTGTGAGGTAAGTAGAAAAAAACCGGCATTACAAGAATAAAATTGATGACTATTATACTCACACGAAAACAAGGCTGAATAGCAAAGCGACCTCTTTGGTCATTGGGCTGAATGCGTGATGTCTATTGCCAGTATGATGGTTAGATGTACGCGAACTTTTTGAAAGAAAGAAGTATATGAGTTTTTGGCGGGATTTTTTCGAGTGAACTTCAGCGGCTGTTAATATTATTTGCAAATTGATTCCTAGTGGATATTGTGATATAAAAGTGGTGTAGTTTTGTGTCTCAACTGTCTACGCAACTGGACAATATGTGAAATCATTGACAGAAGCGATCTCGGGATAGTGGAGCGGAGAATTTTATTGTAGTATTGACTACCTCCGCAAAGCTTACTGGGAAGGCTGACTCGATACAATTTGCTTCCAAATACTCCAAAAAACTTTAGAATATGTTACATCCGCATTCTAATGTTACTAATGAATTCAAGAAAAATACCGATGACTAGGCAGCATGGTCTCAGACCTTAGCCTGTTCCGTAAGGAACAAACAAAAAAAAAAAAAAAAAAAAATAAAGAAGTATTTTTTTAATTACTTACCGCCCTAGGGTAGAAACGCCCTAGGGCGGTAAGTAATTAAAAAAAAATACAAAAAATATACGCTTCATTATTACCCTAGAGCGCTAATTAGTCACCTACAAGCCCCATTTGGAGGTAATAAGAACCTACTTACCGAACATGAGAGATGTAAAATTTATAAATGCTTATTTTGAAAGTGTTTTATATGTAATTTAATAAATTAATAACTCAACAATTTATTTTAAAATAAACGGCTCGCCATCACACAGTTAAGCCCAGTGAGGTTTTTGTTGTGTGGCTAAAACTAAATGTAAAATAGGTTAAGTATTTTGGAAATAAATAAATAATAATACACAATTTTAAAAAAAAAATACGTGTCATGCAATCTCAACGTAAAGTAAAGCAATATTACCTCCTGCGGGAGGTAAAGTTGTATGAAACTCCCAAGTAAAGTGATGCGAATTTGGAACGTCAAATTCGTGTGGAAACTCGTGGAAAACTATAAGTAAAAAAATGCCCATATCGCATTCATTGTAAAGAGTTTTGTTCTAGAATCGAACCGCCCACCATAAGTAGGGCTTAAAAAGTAAAAGCCGCGATTTCAAAGAATGTGAAACAAAAGACGGCGTTTGGTGCTGTGATTTTCAGTGAATTTTATTGCAATATTCATGTTGACAAAAAAATTCAAGCGATACTAAGTGATTCTACTCCAAAAAATATCGGACTCCTTTACCCCTTCGCCAACGACATCAAAAAATGTCGCGTCAGAAAACTTGTCACCAACGTTAACGATCCAAAATGACACCCAAACACAAGTTTTTACACCATACGCGATTTCTAAACCGGACTTTGTGTTGTCGCGCAATTCCTAAGTACCTGGCCGACCTAGCTCTGCTCGTTTGAAAATACAGAAAACGACGTTTTCTAAAAATGAAACCTAGCTACTCGTAATTCGATTTATCGCCCCCGAAACGCCCTGCATACAAAATTTCATGAAAATGCCGTTGGAGCCGTTTCCGAGATTCAGATTACATACATACAAGAATTGCTCGTTTTAAAGTTATTAGATATACAAAACTTAATAAAAAAACGATTTAACAATCGAACCCAGAACCACGCTCATCGATCGCTCTTTCAACCACCAAATCAATAGGAAAGCCAATCATTCACCAATTACGCAACAGCTAATGAAGTGCCAGTGCCAGTGCCAGTGTTTTATCGATAAAACAAACGATTAAACGATAACCAATGGCCTCGATATTAAATCTCGAGTTTTATCGAGTTGGTACAGCGAGCGGTCCATTATTCGATACATTAGCTTTATTGAACAGAACGATTCTAGTGTTTACTCTGACGTCGATGTTCCAAGAATTGAGTCCGATTGTTGAGTAAACCGATATCAATTTTGGACAAATATTTAATTTAATTTAGGAATGACAACCATTGCAAATGTTAAGGAAAGTTGTGTTATTGTTCATGTTATTCACGTTTTCATACTAGTATATGAATGGTGGATTCCTACGTTAGTGGGTATGATTAACATTAATGTTTTGAATGCTTCGTTGGTCTAGTGCAGGAATTCCCAAACTATTTTTGGGCAAGAGACCCCTTTTCCAAAATGAACTGATACCTCAGACCCCCACAGCCAAATTACTCTAAAAAGCCGATTATTGACTTGCCGAGTTATTCATCTTGTACGAACTTGTGCAAGCTTATCGATTTTTTGTTTGCATTGCAGTACATAAAACGTACGCACGTAACTAAGCTTCCTCGCTAAGAGTTAAAGACTAAGTATTATCATTGCACTGATTTGGAACATGTCTACCTAAATCAGGATTAGGGTACTTCTATTCGTAGGAGCAGCCCATCTTTTCGCTTAATCCTTCAGGCGTCTCTCCCGACACGAAGATTCCTATTTTTAGCCAGATCATTATAATATTCAAGGAAAATGTTTTGGAACTCATAATAATGGTTTGATATGATTTTATACTGAATGTTATCAGCAACTTTCGTAAGAAACCGGCCAAGTACGACTCGGCAGTGAATTCTAAATTCAACCTTATATCTTCCATACTAATATTGATCAGCTGATAACTCTGCATGTAAAGTCCAATTTTTTGTTGGGAATTGACTATGACTTCCTTGACGAAAGTAGTTCATTTCCATGGGTAGAAACAGTTTTTAAATTATGATAATCTATTTCTGTTACAACCTGTAAAAGGAATATCTCAGTATCAGTCTGGATTCTGATTTTTTCCCGATTGATGTCAAGAGGCTCGACCCCAAGTTGGCTAGATATAGTTTTATATGTGACTTAAAGATACCTGGTTAAATGTATGTACTCGTAAGTAGGTAGGTACCCAACAGCGCTTCCTGTCCCACCGAGGCATACAAGCGTAATGTCTTGTTTGTTCAAATGTCAATATAATTTCATGAAGGATCATAATTAAACAATGCTTCGATTAAACTAAACACCTCTTATATATATGAAACACCTCTTATGGATATGGATTTATCATTCAAGTTAAACAACTTGAATGATAAATCCATATCAATACCAATAATGTGAAAGTGTCTCTGTTTGTCTGACTATAACGTTTTCACTTATAAACCAATAAAAGGTTGTTGATGAAACTTGGCATACGGATAAGCCCATTTCACTGTGAAAACTTTGGTGAAGTGAGCTATCAATGTTCCTTTCGCTAGGCACTGTTAGATCACTTCATATTCAGTTCACATAACTTTGCACGAGATTGCCAGATTTTTACAGAATAGTAGTACTGGACTAGGACATATAATGAAACTTTTCATCCCGGTAGTAAATTCCTTTTGTAAATAAAATACTTTTCACGCGAGAGAAGACACAGACAGAACCCCATATAATTATAAACTCGCTATGGAATATAGGATAACAAAGTACGTTAATAATTTATGAGCACTCTAGAATTCGCGAAACTCTCTTTTATTTATATAATTGTTTTTTTAAGAGGTGTCGATGTCACGGAATGTAATAGTGATTATATTCTACAGCAATTTTCCTGTTTCCTTTTGGGTTCTTGGATAAGGTATAATAGGCACCTTAGTAAGGGTCTTTTAAATTTCACCCGTCTGCCGAAAGAGTGTAATGAGTTTACCAAATACAAATATCTTTATTTGTTGAACATAGGTATGTTAGGTACCGATGTTGTAATTATTAAAGAATGCTATGTCTAGCCATCATCGGCGTACAAATATGAATTTGGTACAAACATGCTGATTATAAGAAATTATCACACATTATTAAATAATTCTAAATTATCTAGACGACAAAATAAAAAAAGACATTCTAATAAAATATAATAATAATAAATTCTAGTATAAATTGTCAACTAAAGGGTCAAAAACAAAAAAAAAATATAATGTGTCAGTTAGGTATTGGTTCCCTCGGATGTCTTCATTTATGATTCGATCACCCAAGGTAATCGACATAGCCCGAAGAATTGCCAGACTTAAATGGCAGTGGGCAGGGCACATCGCTCGCAGAACGGATGGCCGTTGGGGCCGAAAAGTTCTGGAGTGGCGAATGCGTACCGGAAGACGCAGCGTTGGAAGGCGTCCCTCTAGGTGGAGCGATGACCTGGTCAGGGCTGCAGGCGTCCGGTGGATGCGAAACGCACAGGACCGATCAGTGTGGCGACGCTTGGGGGCGGCCTATGTCCATCAGTGGAAGTCTTTCGGCTGAAATGATGATGATGATGATGAGTTAGGTATTTGTTCACCGTATAATATGTTTTTTCTCAAACATGCTTGGAAATTTCAGCATTATTTTGACAACCTTCTTTGATATAAATCTAAATTGCTGTACTGGCCATATACATGCGAGCAGCGGCCGGCGAAAGTTGTATGAAAATCCATATCTGTCGTGTCTAGCGGCCAAATAAATTACATGAAAACTCATATCTGTCGTGTTATTTAAAAATGGAACGATCTTTTACTCCGAAACATGGCAACCAAGGAGGTAACTTATCAAAGGTTTTATTTAAATTTCGAACTGGCTTGCAAATAGAACGCTGTTTGTTGAAGAAAAAAACAATAGAACACTTTAACGCGGGCACAATTATTGTTGTTCGTCATTGAGTTTGACAAAATAAGTTTTAGGTACTACTTAGTTTTAATTTCCGCGCATTATTTGAGAAAAGTACTATACAAGCCTTGGCCACAACTAGGCATTGATGGACTAACGTATGTATGCCTCGGCTTCGCCTCGGCCCACATTTATGCGTTCGTCCATCAATGCCTCTTTTTCTGGCCGCTGCAGTAATGTATATTTAATTTATTATTTTCGGAAAAGCCTAATTAAAATCGTCTATGTTGTTAATTTCTTTAATTCGTCTAGGAATCTTATTATAGATCCTAGGTGCCATTCCTAAAAAGACTTTTTTCAAAAAGAGCAGTGCTATGAGGCTTAGTGCATATCTTTCTGTTACGACGTTTAGATCTTAATGTTTCAAACAGATGGAAGATGGATTTGACAAATACTGCTGTCTCAAAAATGTACATACAGGGTTAACAGTTTAAAATTTCTGAAATAGGCGTTTAAGGCGTTTAAGGCCCAAAAAAGATGTGTGACATCTTTTTTGGGCCTTAAACGCAATTTCTTTTACAGTGGAATTTCCCCAATATAATCAATATTATTCCAAAACCTAATGTAGATGTGACATAGGTCTTGTAGGAAATTAGAACAACGGACTCATTGACTATTTTTGCTAGATTGTAAAGCGCATATGAGTTCTGGTTTAGTTCTTACAAACAGTTTCTACATGACATTTCCAATTTAAATGACTATCCAAGGGAAGTCCCAGAAATCTAGCACTGCTTGTTTCAGCTATTATTTGATCTGCGTAAATTATGTTTTAGTTAAGTTTTTTTGTTCTTTGATAAAATGTCATAAGTATTGTCTTATCTATGTTTATTTTTAATTAATTTTTATTTAACCAATTTATGATGCAAAGTATGGACTTGTTGTGTTATCAGTCTATGTATGTATGTATATTTGTTCCTATGTGGCATTCTATAGAGTCCAAACGTCCAAACGGATTCGTCTTAACCTTGCGAGTGTCACTGGTTACAATTTTGGGGGTAGGTGGAACAGGGTGTAAAGTCCCAAAAACCTCCATAGAATAGGGAGGATCCTCCGACCAGACGGGTGTTGTGTCTGGTCCGGGCAACTGCCCAACGGTAATTGTCGGAATGTTGTATGTGTTCAAATCGCACCGAAAACTTTACTTGCGCGATGCAGGATTTGTGTGACGTCAAGTCATTGGTTCGTAAGTGGCGGCGTTGGTGCCGCTACATCACTCCCCTCCGGAGACCGGAGGTCGATAGCAGATTGAGTCGTCCGTACATATTGTGATGCGTGCCTGGCCAGTAGAAGGTTGGTTCCCGTGAGTCGGAACCGGAAGTCGCAGAGCTCGCGGTGAGTCGGCACTGTATGCGGTTGTGCCCCAGTGAGTCGGGGTGATGATATCCCAGTGAGTCGGGATAGTGTTGCTGGCTCCAGTGGTTCGGAGCGGTGATGGTGTCCCAGTGAGTCGAGACAATGCTGCTGGCTCCAGTGGGTCGGAGCGGTGATGAAAGAAGCTGAGGGTGATGACCAGGAATGCGCGTCCGCTGCATGCTGGTGGTCAGGATACCCCCGTAGATGCCGTGGGTACTGGCTGGATGTATGACTCGCTGCTCGAAAGCTTGAGGAAGTGATGCTGACGTCACGACGAAGTTGTTCTGCACGAAGGCTGCGCTGACGTTCATATTCGAGGGTCACCAGTTTGGGAGTAGGTGGAACAGGGTGTAAAGTCCCACAAACCTCCATAGAAAAGGGAGGATCCTCCGACCAGACGGGTGTTGTGTCTGGTCCGGGCAACTGCCCGACGGTTGTTGTCGGACTGTTGTATGTGTTCTAATCGCGCCGAAAACTTTACTTGCGCGATGCAGGATTTGTGTGACGTCATGTCATTAGTTTGTAAGTTAAAATTGTAGTAGATTGTAGTAGTTGTGGTGGTAGTTTTAAAATTGGAAAAATGGCGGCTTTTTGCCGCCAAATTGTGGGGGCCAATTTTTTTTTCTTCCAATCCCATCCTGTGGGGTATCAAAATAAAAAAAATTAAGAGGTGATTTCATAAATATATAACATTTATATGTTTAAATATAACTAATTTGAAAAAAAAAGTATATATATGTGTATATGTTAACTAAAATGTTATAAAAAAACCGTAGTAATAAGTAGACGAGTTTTTTGATTTTTTTAATTAAGTTTTTTTTTCATTTTATTGTTGCTCTCATCAAGGATAAGCAACGCTTGCCGAGGTCAGTCCGTGAAGGGGTGATCATCTTAACATACCGAGTTTCCTCGGGGCCGCGGCAAGCACGTTAAGCCGCTCGTACTGGCTGTCATTTTTACATCTTTGGTAGTTCTTAAGGATAGTCAACAGCCAAGAAACTTGCCAAAATGCTGGACTGTTTTAACCCATGCGGGGGCACACAGAGTTTGGGGAGATGGGCCCCGAAAAATGAAAAGCGGTCACAGGTAGTTGGGCCCCGTAGTCAAATTATTATTCTTCGTGCTTTCAGCATTATAACATAAATTTCCCTGTCTACTTGTTTTATTCTACGAAAAACGATTTTGCGCGAGTGAGAGTGAGAGTAGTCGAAGTAGGAATATTGTGTTGTCAAGATAATCCTATCAAACAAGATGGCTTGTAATATTATTATGAAATTCATAGACTACTCGTACCTAAATTGTATATAACTAAATTAAGCGGACTATTATTCACATTAATTGCAGCTTATTATTTTTTTATCCACTACCTTGTCTAAGTGACATATTGCCTAAGAAATTCGTTTCGAAATATGAACATGTAGACACAAATTTATAAAATTAAAATTAAAAAATATCAAAATTACATAATAACAGTTACAAAATTACTTTTCTATGGAGTTTTGATATCATTTTGTAGCTACAACGTAATTATTTTTCTTTTTGGCGGCCAAGTACGAGTAAAACAATTTGCAATTTAAAGAAAAAAAGTATGTAACTGAATAGGCTACTGTTGGTAGACGCATTCTGCCACTACGTCCGCGCTTTTTTCACCAACCCATCCAGCAAAATGATACTGAACCAATTACGTCTCGAAAACTTAAGCCTAACTTAATGCTGATTTCTCTTAGTGCTTGTTTTTGTTTGTTTCTTTTTTCACTTAGTTTTATTTTAATCTCAAGATATTTAGGGGCCCCCCAATGAACCGGGGCCCAGGGTATGTGCCCTTTGTGCCCCTATGGTAAAGACGGAACTGCCAAAGTGGTATCGTATTACCTACTCGGTTAATGAGTTGTGGAGGTCAGGTAGGAAGTCGCTTCATGTAAAATACTGAAACTCAGCTGCATCCGGATAGACTGGAAGCTGACCCCAACATAGTTACGAAAAAGCATGGCAGATTGATTCTTTATAGACCTCATCCATCGTTTTCAATCAAGTAAGATCACGGTCAAAAACTGGTTCATCATGAAACATGAAAATAATAGGGTAATTACAGTAGTTCACTGTCATTTGCCACACTTTAAAGATCTTTTTTTGTTGCCAGTGTAAAAATATAAAATTAATTATTTTCATCACAAAAAAATCACTCGGTGTGCTCAATTAAATATAATTATCGCTATACTAGTTTCTTATATTCTTTTTAATTTTTATTTTCTTATTTTATATTCTTTATATTATATTCTTATATTACTCACAAAAACACCTCCTCAGTGACCTACACAAACAGGTCAAAATTTCAATTGTATCCAACTAATTTTGATTCTACACTCCTTCCACCCTAAGAAGTTTCACAGTACCAGGGCCATTCTACTCTGACTAGCGTAAATCTTTCCTTGAGTGAGAGTAACATGTTCAAAATACTTTTACGAAAAATTTTTCGTTACTCGTTTCATTTGTTTACTTTCAACAAATTTTATGGTAATTCGGGCGCGCGCGTATATACATTACGATTATCGCGACAGATAAACACTTTTATAAAATTTTCAAGCTAGCGAAAACAGCGCAACTTTAAAATAAAACATCCAGTCGTTTTTCTGTATTGCTTGGAAAATGTTCCTCAAATAGTTGAATGGCCCACCAATGCTACGAGGCAGCAAACTTAATTTTAGTTCAAATCAGTATCTGGAATAGGCCATGTTAGTGTCATTCAAACTGAATTAGGCTGATACGCAAGTGCTCCGAGATCTGGCTGACTTCCAAATAGTATCTAGGTAAGGCTAGGCTAGGTTCCTATTTGATATTGATTTTATTTGTATTGGTAGATGATGGTAAGATTTTGTGCGCTTGTAGGTAAAAACCAGCTTCAGTCCTATCTATATGTCGGATCTTGTCATGATTTGTTTACTTAAAATGCGACACAAGTACCTTTGTTTAATATTGTGCAGAATTTAGATTTAGGTATGGTGTCGATCGGTTCATGGAGAGTGACAGTGATCGTTCGGAGTTCGGACATGGCCGTGACATGACAACTACTGGACTAGGAACTAATCAGTGTTTCCTTTTAAGTACAGAGTAGTACTCAGTACCATAGTTATATCTAGTAATTGATTCTGTAACGAATTCAAACTGTGTAGAAGAGTTACAGGAGATATTTCTCTAGTTTACCCGTACTCCAAATTCTGTGCCCACGACTAGGTATAATCTGACACCTGTATGTCAATAAGTAGGTCAAATCACGATCCTATCTACCAAGAAATACGTATAAGGTCTTTGTATATACTCGTACCTGGTTCAGACATATATTATTTGCATATTTCTATTTTGTAAAGATTTGATAAAATTGTAAACAATATGAATACTCATTAATTTACATTAATGAAAACCAGTTTAATAAATTGTGGTAGAATTAATAAACCAAAGTATTATGTTTCAAGTGAGCTGTTGTTATTTATCCGACTAACCATATTTAATCGTGGTGGTTTGTCTTTCGTGGTTAATATGTAGTGTAGATATAAGTAATTGGTCGAAACCAACCGTTAACAAGTTATTGTTACGTGTGTATTACGTATGTGAGGCTTGTGGCAGGCATGCATTGCGGTAAGCTTTTAAAACCAGATTTACTTTTCTTTTTCATTCCATGCTGTTGGTCTGTGTCTAAATCTAATTTTACTTACATTTTGGCTTAAGTCATTAACAATGTGTTAAAGGAGTTCACACTGTTACCTACGTACTTGTGCTTATCATGACTATTGGAGTTTGTGGTGTAGGTGGCCAGGAAAGAGCCTATTGCAAAGTCAGTGATCTGCCGCCTATGACTTTTTACAACCAGTAGAATCACAGTTGCTTCGCCTGCCCAGTTTCGAGGCAAGACTTATAATGCCATGCCTGTAGAGATCGATGGTAAAACTTACTATCCGAGCCACAAACGGGTCTCTATGTGTATAAAATAGGCATCCATCCACGGATTAGCCGCTGAAAGCCTCTTAGACCGATCCTCATTGCTGTTTGCCACGAACGCAACGAGAAACGTACTGCATTGCGCAGGCCGATAAACTTAACATCACGTCTATAATCCTTGAAGAGCTGGCAGAGGCATACCAATCACAAATTATTATTTCCCCAGTTATCATTAAGTGCTATGATATAGGGGCGACGAGCACATTGCCATTAACTGGGCTTAAATACAAACTTCAGGATACTGCTGATAATCCCTGTCTCACCTGATGGTAAGCGATGATGTGGTCGACTGTGAAGCACGCTTGCCTAGAAGTAACTTATTCAATCATGACTTAAAGACCCCTACTACTACTGAAACCAATATTTACTATTGGTAACCTGACAATTTGGTTCAAATAAATGTCACTAGATGGCGCGATATGCATCGATTTGTGTGTAAAATTAACATTTTCTAGAACTGATCATAAAAATTGTATGTTATTTTTAATCAACTCTCCTAAGCTAAAAATTATGGAGTATTGGGCTTTTAATTCACATTTCAAAGATTATGTGAACGAATTATTTAAAATTGATTGATGAATTTCTGAGGTATGCCACTCGTTTTTTTTTTAATTTGTATTGTAACACATTATGGTACAATGAACATGTAAAAACGTGCAAAAAAATACTATAAAACAACAAAAAAATACTTTCACGCAAGTCGCTGCTACCACCATCTCATCATCAGCCGTGGAACGGAAGCGAACGCGATCGAAGTACTTACAAAAATAATCATCTTAATCAGACGAAAAACGCTAGTTATGTCGGCACGGTTTCTTTGAATGGGATAAGGCATCTGTATGCTAGTATTATATTATCTGTGCCACAACATAATTTAAGTAGTTTACGTAACCGTTCAATCTGTGGTTCAAACTACTGATCCATGATGTATTTGGCTATCATATATAACTGTAATTCAGATAATATTAATTATATCAAATGCTATGCTCTGACGTCACGTGTGAAACATAATTCACTCTGTGTTAAGTACTATTAGGCTAATTGGCTATTAGTCAGAACGTACATTACTTCAGTAGAGTGAAAGCATATACTTGTGAATTAGAATATGCCCAGTATTATTTGAGCTTTACATGTTTTGGTTGTTCCTGGGGTTAGAATCTGAATAGTATGGCGTTTATGATTTAGTGTATCCTTCCTTGTAGTTAACATAATTTATTTATAATGTAGCTATATTTGTCTATGTAACCGATAAATCAAAGTTTCAAGTACAGGGGGGTGACCATAAGCTTATGGTCACCCCCCAGGTACTTGAAACTTTATTAAAAACTGTATGGAAAATGTGGAGGACCACATAGTTGTCCACTGGTATTGTGCCCAAAAGACTGGTAGCATTGCCACGTCGTATGGCGATCCTTATCCTCTGACGAAGGTAAAAGCCAGCCCTTGGGTCACGCGAAGTGTCAATTAAGCGTGTATATCTCTACTAGTGTATACAAATGGGTAGAGTTAACAGTATAGTATCACGGTAGTGTACTAAAAATATCCGTAGCATAGTTAGTACTCTACCCGTGTACACCAGGCTTTCACATCATACGTCACATCATCAGCCTATTAATGTTCCCACAGCTGGGACACAGGCCTCCTCTCTGTTAGAGGGAATGGGCCGTTATCCACCACGCGGGCCAGTGCGGTTTGGTGGATGTCACATATCTTCGAATGTTTGGTTCTAGGATATGCCGGTTTCCTCACGATGTTTTCCTCTACCGTTTTGAGAGCAGTGGTGATGAAATAATTTACATAAAGTAAAGCGCCTGTCTGGGCTCGAACCCACGACTTACACCAGGCTTTACAAATCTTTAAATAATGCGTGAACTCTCGGACCCCACGGACCAAGAGTTTTAACCCCAAACGACTCGAAAATATAATTTCCGATAAGGTTATTACATTTCCGTAGCAGCAGCGCCAGCACAGCACAATGAGCTAGGAAGTTGGGATAAAATTATTTAAAAAGCTGATATCAAAAGCAATTTTACGTGGCATTTTACTAGGTGGACTCGACATTTCCTAACTGACTATCTCTGAGCAGAAGTTCCTACTTTCATATTACAAGTTTTTATTTACCTGTCCCGGTGTCTATAATAAAAGCTTGCAAGTTAATTTTGATCTACTTCCGGTGTTCGATTGAGATGAAATCTTGCACACACGTTTGTTTCTCGTGACAATGCATTTTTACCGACTTCTAAAAAAAGGAGGTTATCAATTCTACACATATGTATGTCGGGTTTAGTCAATAGTACGGACGTAAATTCAAATCACACACAACCTGGTGGCAAATCAAGAACTACGTATTGGCGCGCTTTTTCTAACCACTTGCGTGGTGGGAACAGCAGAATATAGCAGTTGAGGACTGACAGCCTTGGAGCTAACACGTCGTGGAATCAGTGTCGATCCGTAGTATTGGTAAGCGGGAATATAACTTGTGTCTATTTGAGTGTACTCAGTGTGTCGAATGGTTTGTGCGATTTCATTTTTACGATTGACCCACCTACCTGCCCACACACGATGTCTTAACCTAAGGGAATACATCCTGACTTCCCGATGGTTTGCATCTGTCAGCCAGCCTTGATGCGACATGTATGTAATATTGTTGGAATTGCACAAAATTCACATAATATGGAAGTTGGTGTCATAGAGTGTGTGCATAGAATAGCATACACTCTATGACACCAACTGCCGAAACGAAAGTTACTTTTGTTCTTTTTTATTTTAGTTATACACAGATTGATTTAAAAAATATTAAGTACTTTAGTGTTTTTTATTTATGTGCTCCAACAAGAGATAATACACAAATGTGAATGCAACTGCAGAGTTTCAAGATACCCAGTCTCAGACCAACAAAAAATGATAGACGGTGCGCCGCGAACATCAAAAGTGAAGCCACATTATTATCTATGTGTGTTTGGAAGTGTTGCCATTTGTTATTTTTTTTTCCCTATAAAATGGGTAATAATATTATTTTGTGAGTAGGATAATATTGTTCAAGTAAGATATTGTTGAGTATGGTATTGTACCTTAATTATTTATACAAAATTACATCGCAAAATTAATTTAAAAATAAAAACAATTAGAGAGTGGCTTTATACACTTATGATTTTGAGATCACCTTTTATGCAAGACTTGCTGGTGTTAGGAGACTTCACTCTTCCGCTTAGCATTATCCATTAATTTGAAATTGAATGCAAAAAAAATACAAATAGATATGTTTTAAATAATAGAAAAAGCAAACTATAAGTGAACGAGCGTTATACAAAGAAAAAAAATGCGCGTATTTGTGTGATGTGTGGGAGTAAAGGAGAGAGTGCGCTAATGGGTGAGGGTGGTTAGTGTGTATGAGTTAAAATTAGCATATTTAGTTTTACTATGGGGTATATGTTTAGGTGTAAGTTGCCCTGTCTTTCACAGTATCTTGGGATAGGAAGAAGTGAAATACAGCTTCTTCCTATAATCATGATCATAGAAATTCGATTATAGGCTGAGGCGTAATCATAACATCGTCATGGGCATGAGTCATTATGTAAATTGTTTTGAAATAATATAGGTACCTAATTAGATTTTCAATCGAATTTATTATATTCAAAATAACTAGAAGTAAATGTAACTCGAATTAAGAAATCATATTTATTTATTTTCATGTTTAAACCGAATGGGAAAATTTTAAATCATATTATGGCAACTCTCGCACTTTATGTCACTGCTTTCGTCCGTTGAGGTTTTTTGTTCCAAGTAACCTAAAATTCATAGTATATTTAATAAATAAACGATGTTATTTCAAGTACTTGCGAATGAAAACTGATTCCGTGAGATTTTTTATGTGCTTTGCTATTGCTTTTACAAGTTTTCACTACACAGGAAGGCATAATTCTATTTTTTAAATATATGTTAACTAGACGACGACTCGTGACGTACTAAGAGCGATGAGCATAGTTTTAGTGTAGGTGTGTGCGTGAGCGTGTACATTTACTTGGAGGAGCATAGTTTTGTGGCTTCACTGGTGGTCTATCTTTTTTTGTTGGTCTGAGTACCCAGTATAAACATATTAGACACCTCACTATGTTTAATTAAGTTACTGTATGCTTTCACGCCAAAGCAAAAAAGGAAATAAAGTTCACACAAAATATTAGTACCGGAAAATGTTTCTAAAGCCACATGGAAAATGGCTCGAAAATTAACCTGATTACGGTTTGTAAACAGTCTATGCACTTGGGTTATTGAATTAGTATTAATTTGACCATATTTCATGGTATCAATCATACTTATAAATTTAATAAACACGAACGTTTGATTAGATGGAAAGATGTGTGTAACTCTTTCACGCAAAAACTACAGAACGGATTTTGATGAAACTTTACAATAATACTAAAGTAAGCAAGTAACTAAAGTACTAAGTACTAAATCTACGTAGACGGAGCCGTGGGCGGCAGCTTGTAACTCGCATGACCCTGTTCCACGTACGAAGCTTGCCAATCATTTAATTGACTAGCTATGAAAGCGAACACCGAGCCACCACATTCAACGTCTAATGCACCATTCGTTTTACTTCGTATTGATAGCTTTCCACTACCGTTTGTGTATGTATCCATTTCCAAAATAGACCAGTTTATTGGCAAGTCTATAAAACTGTTGGTACTGAGAATTTCACTTGTTTAGATGCTGAAAATGTTTAATTAATTTTTCTACAGAGAATTAGCGAGAGATTTTATCAAAGGAAAATGTAGACTATATTTTTACAAATAGATGATTATGATTTTGTTCTTTTTGTAAAAGTACGGTATCCGATTTTTTGTCGTGATTAATTACGTTCACAAAATATACATTGTACAGATTCTCTGTGACGGAAATTCTCAGTATTACCTATCAACGGTAATTTTGAGATGAAACTTCTGTATTTTATAGTTAGTAAAACTTAACGTTATTTTTAACACATCAACGCTTATTAATGGTTTATTTAATCGCTCTGATGAGGCGATGTTTATCGATTTTTGTTTAGTTAAAGTAAATACATACAGTCATATAGGTAGTAGAGTTCAGCGGGTTTGGATGAGATTTATGTTTTAATATTTGATTAATTAAAGGAGCTACAAATATTGTGTTAATTTTACGTAATTCCTACAGTGTATTTTACTTAGACTTATTTTTCTTCCTCCTTCCTCTTCCTTCTTTTAATCCTTATAAAACACAAGAAATCCTGGTTGATGTATCTTGCTAGGGTATTCACCCTGATTGTTGTATACAGAAGTAGGCCCACCCATACGCACAAAACGTTTTGGGGACACTTTTATTATGCGTACAGCTAAAGAGTGGAATTCCCTGCCGGAATCTGTGTTTCCCGATAGCTACAATCTAGGGGTCTTTAAGTCAAGAGTGAATGGGTTTCTTCTAGGCAAGCGTGCTCCATCATCGAACACATCATCGCTTACCATCAGGTGAGATAGTGGTCAAGCGCAAGCCTATAGACAAAAAAAAAAAAAGTGAGGTTGTAACGATAGTAATTTCTTGAAGAAATATTTTCTATACTTTCTTCGAGGTCTTCTTAAACATAACATTTGCTTGCGTAAGGAGAACGGTGTCATAAGACACTCAAACGAATTGCACAGGTAATAAGCACCTTCTCAGTTCATTTCGTTTCTCGACGGAAATAAGGCTTCGCATTGAACAGGGAATCAGAATAATACAGAAGGTCGACTCCATACAGCGAGTAAAAACAGGCGCACGCACACATAGACGCGTTTCTAGGCGATTTAAAAAAAAAACAGATCGCGAGTGCGCTTGCACTCGCTGTAAGTGAAGCGTGTCTATGTGTATGTGCGTTTTCGCTCGTTGTATGGAGTAGACCTTCTGTGCATCGTGAATCAGTGAGTTCACACAATATTACATCATCCTACCATATTCCTTCAAGATCATTCGGATTCCATTTGCGACACATGTGCTTCACTTTTATGTATAGGAAAGAAAATGTAGAAAACTTTCTTTCTTTTTTCCTATGGTAAAGTTGTCATTGGAGAGTGATTTATTGCAAGAATCCTCAGAAGTGGTCGGTTAACTGCCAATTGGGACTTTCATCCTTGAAAAGCATATTTTTCAGTATTTTTCCTACCAATAAACTTTTTTTCAGTCAGTATTTTGCGGTACTAGAAAGTTTATTTCGCCATTTCTTCTTCCTATGATAAATACGTGTCGCATCACGGCTGGCCGATAGATTCAAACCATCGGGAAGTCGGGAAATATTCCCTTAGGTTAAGACATCGTGTGTGGGCAGGTCGGTGGGTGAATCGTGAAAATGAAATCACACAAATTATTCGATACACTGAGTATATTCAAATAGACACAAGTTACACTCCTGCTTACTAATATTACGGATCGACACTGATTCTACGACGTCTTAGCTCTACGGCTGCCAGTACTCAACTGCTCTATTTCCTCCACGCAAGTGCTTATAAAAGCGCGCCAATGCGTATTTGCTCTTTATTGCCGCTAGGGGCGTGCTTGTGATTTGTTTTGACGTCCGTACTATTGACTAAACCCGACACGGCCATCCTGCGAGACAGGCGTCCTCGTCTGTTCCTAATTGTCAGGTTTTTAACAGTGTATCGAATCATGTGGAAATCCTCAATGGATGTCCTCAGCCCTTGGGGAAAGCTGAGAGGTCTGTCAGACTCTCACTGACTAAAACTACATGGTGTTCTCTAGGCCGTAATTCCTCTTGAGAGGCGAACGTGGAACACACACGTCGCCTTCTCGGGCCTCTCTCAGGTGACAGATCCCCAAATCTATCACCCGCAGGCATCATCTTCTTGTCCTTGCTCCATGCCATCTCATGGTCACCTCGTGTTACACCACACGTTGTCTTAGTCCACTTCATCCTGTTTTTTTGAAAAATACAAAATTTTCAAACAGTATTTGCTCGTCCAATCCTGACTCATATTCTAGAGTGAGCAAACATTTTGAGACAATCAAACAAGATCATTCAAATCGCTCTGTTCACTATTGCAAGGAACGAGTCATTCTATTTCCAATTTAAAGAAAATAGCAACCTCATCGATTTGGTACCTAAAAGCACCCAATCTTCGTGATTACAAAGTCCAAGTACCACTGATAGTCATTACTCTCACATTAAATCAAACAAAAGAAACAATACACCAGGTTTCTTATTCACGATCTTTAGCCATCACATAGCTCTACTAGCTATCTCATAGCTCTCTTAGCTATCTTAATTGCTCTACTCGCACATCTACACGATGTCAGAGATTTAGTACTTGCTACTTCATCTACAATCTCAATTGGTACTTGAGCTTTGTGTGTTACAAACACGATCTACGCATAGTAATCAAAATTAGAAAACCAAAATTATTTCAATTTACTTAATGAGGGCTTGACGATTCGAACGTCATCAACATTAATATGGTGACCTCACCACACGCGTGACTGTAAGATTACTTTCTTTTAACCTCATGACTCAATAGGAACTTTCTTTAAGGTTCCTAACACAAACATGACTTTTCACACCAGACAGTGTCACACAGACTTACAGGTGCCATACAGGCCTACCGTTGCCATAAAGGCCAACAGTTGCCACTCAGGCCAACAGACGCCACTCAGGCCAACAGTCGCCACTCAGGCCAACAGTCGCCACTCAGGCCAACAGTCGCCACTCAGGCCAACAGTTGCCACTCAGGCCAACAGTTGCCACTCAGGCTCATAGTTTCCACTCAGGCTCTCAGTTGCCACACAACGCTCGGCTACTCCTGACCAAACTAGATTATTGGTTTCGTGAAAATAGGGAAATTTGAGAATTCTACTCCTGGGCCATGTACCACTAGTCGCTTCAAACAAACTTTAAAACTCTACTGCAGCAACAACTGCCAAGCTTACAGAAACCCTCGAGTAAAACCTCCAACGCCACGGCTCTCTAGCCGACCAGCAATTATATTGCTCTCACAACGGTCTCTCGGTCTCTCTCTAGACCCGGACCTCTGCCAGAATCCACTGGTACGGTCAAACGTAATGCGTTCGATAGACTGAATTACTCGACACCTTAAGCTTGCTCATTATCATCAAAATCCTTTTGACATCAACATCGACTGGTACATGACCCGCTGGCATCTGCCCTTACCTACAGTGTGCATACTTGTAGGTTCCAAGCGTACCTATTTAAAGCTTTCGGTGTATAACGATCACCATCCTGTCGTAATCACCTATCGCGGACTTAATACAGGGCCTATTTAGTTTTCGTATTAGAGTGTCCCACACAACACTATTCATTAGAAAAAGGTCCGACGATCAACAAGTTCAACAAATAAACAAAGTAATTGTAACAATGCTGTTACGGTTTGTTATAATTCATAGGCAATGCATACTCAACTCATGAAACTTTCACTGTGATTTGTGCACCAACACAAACCAGAATCGTATCTACCAACGATTCTTTACATATCTGCCGCCACATATGCTACAACACATGAGGGGCTCTGTGCACCAACACAGACAAGAATCGCACCAACTATTCTCAAAAATCTAGCGCAATATGTGCTACTACACATGAAGCGCTCTGTGCACCAACACAGACAGAAATCGTATAAACGATTCACAAAAATCTAGCGCAAATGTGCTACAACACATAAGCGCTCTGTGCACCAACACAGACAGGAATCGCACCAACGATTCTCAAAAATCTAGCGAATATGTGCTACAACACATGAATCGCTCTGTGCACCAACACAGACAGAAATCGCACCAACGATTCCTTGTAGACCCATCGCCACATGTTACTCATGAGGTGCGGTCTAAAGTTCCGAGTATGAGTGTGCAAGCCATTCTTAATCAGATTTAGTTTCATTACCACTGTCAACAACTATGACGTCTAATTCTCAAGGAACTTGGTGATCGGGGATCCTTCGTACTAGATTCGCTCTTTTTACTCAAAGATATTGGAGCATACCGACTGTTAATATGAGGGTTACAATTAAGCCTGATAATATTTGCGTGTTAATAACTCGTGTGAAGGAACTTCACGAATTAACTCTGATCATTACCTTTAAAATCAAATATCAACAGTAACCATTCACTATCGCTCACTAACCCAGTCTTACATGATAAGGAAAAGGATCGCGAGATCTACTCTGCTATCATAATATTACTTTCAAAGTAAGCAAGTGAATTCAGATCTAAAGACGGTGGTTGTAAATCGTTACGCAACATAAGATCTGTTCCGAATACACGCAAATGACCAGTACCGTTACTAACTCGATACAATTGCCTTCGCCCAACGAAATACTAACTCGCTTTGCCACTGAAAATGACTAGTTATTAAGTCACTTTGGATAGCTCATCTTCTTATGGGATATTAAATCCTAAAGTTCGTACTAAACCAAATGTTGAAACTACCGCCAATAGGAAACAAATTAACTACTTGCTTTTTACTAAGTGTCTTAATTACCTAGTGATAGTGCTAGATATAACCACTACCAATTCAGTGGACAAACATGAACACTTCTTAAAGCTCAAACTAGCATCTCTTCACTAGAGAACATTCGACCTCACTATCGAAATAAAATAGAAGCGACTCACCGAGTGTTCCATTCGAAACTTGCGAGCGCCCGACTTCTCAGCTGTGGTCGTAATGTTCGGCTACCACCTGCGAACTGCTAGCCTGCCGTTCCTTTTAACCTCTCGGGTGTTGACACATCAGCCTTCGCATACACCATCTGAACCACTAGCCTGCAGCAGAGGCTCCACTGCGACGCAATATGGTATTAGAAACGTGAAAAACATTACGAGAGTATATGTTCACACAGTTATCTTAACCATACTCAGATTTGATGGCAATTAACCGGTGCAGCGGTGTAGTAAACTAAACCGGCAAAGCAAAATGGGTTATTGCGGACATGAACCACACAGACCACACAGTACAGAACCCAAGTGTCCAGGTAGGTATATGGGCTTTAGAGAATCCAATGAATGCCATAGCGTCAGTGGAATTTTAAGTCGCAATTAACGAGGCCTGGTAGGGTTTATCACCTTTTAGATAGTTTGGCCCTCCGACCACAAAAGAAGAATACTATGCTTCTCCTCAAACTTAGTTAATTCTCACTACATAAAACTATCACACTACAAAACTAATCAAAATAATTCATTTGGAATTATGACATTTTTCAAACTGAAGTATAAGGTAGGTACGTCACTGTCATCGTTCTAACTTCCAATAACAGTCAGCCAAGGCCAGTCAAGGGCCATTTATTGCCAGTGTTAGTAGAATAATAACTCTTCAACAACACCAAAACTTGACCAACGATTGTAACTAAAGTGAAATTATAAACCGACAGGGGCCACCCTATCGATCCACTGACCGCCATACCGTACACAAGACCAGAATTTTGAATAGTCAACACTCTTGGCCATAGTCATAACAAAATGAAAACGACTCACCAGATTGGCATAAAGATCCGTGTGTATGGATCTTTCCACACGTCCACAAGCTCTGCCTTGACCTGTCCAGCTCCTTGGTTGTTGCTAACCTCCTTGCTGCTCCGCTCCAAACTGGTTTTCATTATTCAATACCGAGGGTAGTCGCAACTGACACCACGATTTTTTTTTGCAAGAATGTAACCGACATTTTCACTAGCTTTGTTTTTACGTGTGATATCATTAGCACGATCGAATCCCAATTCTGATGTCGCATCAAGGCTGGCCGATAGATTCAAACCATCGGGAAGTCGGGAAATATTCCCTTAGGTTAAGACATCGTGTGTGGGCAGGTCGGTGGGTGAATCGTGAAAATGAAATCACACAAATTATTCGATACACTGAGTATATTCAAATAGACACAAGTTACACTCCTGCTTACTAATATTACGGATCGACACTGATTCTACGACGTCTTAGCTCTACGGCTGCCAGTACTCAACTGCTCTATTTCCTCCACGCAAGTGCTTATAAAAGCGCGCCAATGCGTGTTTGCTCTTTATTGCCGCTAGGGGCGTGCTTGTGATTTGTTTTGACGTCCGTACTATTGACTAAACCCGACATACGTAACAAATCAAGGTCGGGCGTTTTTGTAGGTGCTTACTTTTGAAGTTTAAAAGGGCCGATTCTCAGATAATATTTTTGTTTTTTTATTTTAAGGTTTATATGGCAGTATTTTTAGGGTAGCGTACCCGAAGGGTCCAAACGGAGCCTATTGCTGTCACACACGTGTTTGTCTGTCACAAAGATTTTACAGCCAATCGTCTGGGGGCTACATTCTTCAAATTTACCCAGTAGGTATAAGCATCTTTTTGACCCAAAGCCATACGAATTGTCATTTCTTTTGAAAATGTTTTTAAGTGAGGCTCCCATTCAGATAAAGGGTGCCATAAAAAAAATTGCCTTATTTTTCCTATTACAACCAACTTGATTTTGCGGTTGTTACGGAACCCTGAATGTGCGAAATCCGACACGCACTAGGCCGGTTTTATTTTTTTGTGATCTACTATCCCTTAAATAATCATTTCCTTGGCATATAAAATTGTTTTGTCAATATTATAGATATGAAATACGGTTATCGTCGAAAATTACGTAGGAGCGTTTTTTTTATCTTATAAATAAGATACTGTCAAACTGACCTTTCTTAGAAAATAAATCAATCACAAGCCTAGCTTTTTCACAACTAGATTGCGGTCGGCTCCCAGTCCACTAGAAACTAGAACCAGCGGAATATCTATATTTTACGTGGAGAGACTGCCATTAGACTTCCACAACCCAATTACTGGCCAATACCGCAAGAACATAGTTCAATAAATCTATGTAGGTCGTAGGTACATACATACATGTATTTAATTGGCATAGCTTAACATACTGTGACCTCTTTACCTGCATCGTACGTCTCGTAGTTATTATCGCTAATGTTGGCCATGGCGCCTAGGATCATTTATCCGGTTAGAAAAAGTTAGTGTTATTAGGTTTTTCTATGTGATTTTGTAGGTAACCGCATATTACAATATAATAAATAATGCGAAAGTTTGGATGGATGTGTGTATTTTTGTTACTCAATCACGCCAGAGCGGCTGAACGGATGTTGATGAAATTTGGCACAGAGATAGATTTTAGTGAGGAATAGCACATACGATACTTTTTATCTCGAAAATATGATCAACGAGAAATCGCTAGATGGCGCAAACAACATTAAAAAAAGCAAAATAGGTGGTTTGTGACGCTAACCACTGACTGAATCAAATGCAATTTTTTTGTTATTTGTATTCCGTGAAAAATATAGTAATTTACGTATTTGTTCGCATTTGTTATTTCATTCATTCATTTCGTTTTGTTATTCTTTGTACAATAATATGTAATATGCCACTATTTGTTTTTGCCATAGTAAATATATAAAATTAAAATACAACCTTTAGGGATAAACAGGCCTAATATAAAGTATCTGTGGCCTTTGAAAGACCTACACAAAGCTCGCTTCGTTCAGTGTTGAGTTTCATTATAAAAATTAAAACATTTTATTTTTGTTTTTACAACGCTCCGTTCCGAGCATTTTGCTTTAAACCGAATGCATAACCGCTACCGTCATAGTGGGCTTAAGTCGGGCAAATGAATTAATAAAACAACAAGTAGGACGTAATTTATTTGATTAGTTTAATTTTGCTGACCTTACAGCTCAGGATGGAATGGTATAATGAATGCGATAGGTACAATAAAAAGAAATGGAAGCGGCAGGATATTTATTTTAATTTAAAGGAGACAGAGGTAGACAGTACGGAGAATTACGGTTGTTTAGCTTACACTCGTCCCTTCAGTCGGAGGAGTAAATACACAATATCTTCTTAAATTATAGCTGATGTATTTGTTAGCTATATTACTGTAAAGTTACTTAAAAAATCGTATATAATATGTCGCGTATGTGGTGGGTTCAAATCCGTGCAAGTACCAACGTGACTTTTTCAATTTCATATGTACTTTCCAAGTTTATCTTGGACATCTCAGGCAACGGTGAAGGAAAACATTGTGAGGAAACCTTGACTTATATAGCTAATCAAAGTCTGATATAGCCAAGTCAGAGGCCTGTGGGGTTCCCCGAGGTGGCTGAATTAGTTCTGACACCAGAGATGGCCACATCTTCAAACGAAAAAAGACAGAAAAAAAAGCATGAAAGAGTATCAAACATCCTTCCATCCTTACAAACTTTCTCGTTTATTAGTTCTTATTTTGTAGTTTTTTTTTTGTTAGCCTAATTTGTTCCACTGCAAAATATAGCTCTCACTACGTTTATTAAACGCTGTCCTATATATTTTTCCAAACAAAACAGTTTTTCTTTTTAATATCAAAGTAACACGAAGTATTGGATATTTTAACTTACCATTTTGGTTTCAGTTTTCTTTAGACGAAACTATCCTTATTATCACGATAGTTTTAACAACACTTTGATACAATCTTTGCAATAGATACTTCAGACACACAGGAGTGAATGTTCCACGGCGATGCTAAGAGTGATTCAAAAAAATCATATTATTTACTATCTACTATTACATGAGATCACTCGTTATTTTACCTATATTGGTAAGATATTAAGTAGATACTGTAGGAACTTTTCACAATTGAATTTAAAAATATGTAATAAAATTAGAGTGCGCGCAAGATAAGCCTGCGCGCGGCCACAAGAAAGTGCGTTGGTTGCCGTGTTTTTATTCGTTTCCGAAGTAAATAATCACCATCATTAAGCCAAAAGTAATTTAAAGTGCGGGCAGGGATGTTTTCTTGAAATTCAAACACGCTTGTAAAGAAGAACCAGACAATAACGGGCCTACGGTACCGTTTTCCAAAGTTAGAGCTCGCGTTGCTTATTTGACAGGTAATTTTTAGGGATACCATTATATAAAAAATTCCCTACATTTTCGTACTACCGGTGCCTGCCAGTATTTGTTTTTGGGTTGTTCATAATTAATATATCCGCGGGACAGGACTGGCATATGTAATATAATGCATCATTGTTATTTTGTTTCAGGCTTTTCTGAACGCGACGTCACCCAAATAACTCAAGAGGGTAATGTGGCAGCAGTTTCTCCAAAAATTGTTGAAGAGGGAATTTAAAAAAAAAAATGAAATAGACGGTATTAACCCAATGTAGGATCATTGTTACAAATTTAACAGAAGTACTACTAAGGATTCAATAAAAGATTTACAAAAAAATTATGAAGGTTTTTGCATCACATTCTATGAAAGTAGGAAAACCTAGATATTAATTGTATTTAACTTAAATTACTTTAAGTTTCGAGTAGGAGGAGCTGGTGGCTAAATAATAACAGCCGCACGGGTCGATCATCAAGGTTAAGCAACGCTTGACGAGGTCGGTCCGTGGATGGGTGACCATTTCAACATATCTAGTTTCCTCCGTGCCTCGGAAAGCACGTTAAGCCGTTGGTCTCAGCTGTTATTTGAAGATCTTTGACAGTCGTTACGGGTAGTCTGAAGCTTGAGATCTGACACCAGTCTTGCCAAGGGGTACCGTGTTACCCAGTTACTGGGTTGTGGAGGTCAGATAGGCAGTCGCTCTACATAAAACACTGGTACTCAGCTGAATCCGGTAAGACTGGAAGCCGACCCCAATATAGTTGGGAAAAAGGCTAGGCAGATGACTTTAAGTTTCGAGTAATAAAAAATGACTATTCATTAAATGGAGGAAAAAAGATTAGTTATGCTGGCAACATTAAGCAAGCCACCAGTCGCGCGCAGACTTATCTTGCGCGCACTCTATTTATGTGTTTACTAGTTCTCCCCAAATCTGCCCAGGACTAAACAGTACATACCATCTCGAAAATCAAACTGATTTTAAATTCTCACGAGTGTTCAAAGCCAGCTTGTACAATTTTTCTACCAGCCTACATACTGCAAGTTTGATTCAGAAGGGCATTTTAATCTTAATAATGTTATAAATGTGATAGTTTGGATGGATGTGTGTGTGGATGTGTGTTTGTTACTCAATCCAGCCAGAACGGCAGAACGGATCTGGATGAAATTTGGCACAGAAATAGATATAGTCTGGAATAGCACATAGGCTACTTTTCATCCCGGTGTAATGTTCACCTGGGATAATAATAACACTTTTAAGGCGGGCGAAGCCGCTGGCAAAAGCTAGTATTATCTAATTTCACAATTACAGTAGGTTTTCCCAACTGTTCGGTAAGCTGCAGCCAGATGCGGCTGAATATCAGTCATTTACACTAGCCACAGCCTGGACTTTTAGAATATGAAATACCATCGGCTTGATAAATAATAATTTTATCAACTTTGTAGCCATCAAATTAAGCCAGACTTGATTTAGACCCAGAATTTACATCCAATCAACATAAACAAGTCAAGCTTAGTTAATTTTGGAGTAACATGGAGTGTGCAACACAATTCAGTCTCATTTATCTGCTCGGACGTATAGCACCAGTCATATTTGCACGGAAGGGGATAATAAAACTCAGGTCAAGTGCGAGGTGCACTAAAGATTCTGTATTCATTCTATTCAACTATTTTACAGAATCAAATTAAATAATCTAGCAATAATCCGCAGATGGACGGGTATCACCATCTAAACAATGGTCGTTGACCCAGACTTTGATGTTATTGTTTTTTTTTATTCGATGTCAATACACATCACGTTTGACGCAAACTTTGTGAACTCTGTAACACGTATTCTGTAACCATTTCATTTAATTGGCTACATAAAACGGTTAAAAGATGTAGCTTGGAGACATACAAGCTGGCATAAAGTTATGATTCCGAACTCCTCTGTACGCAGCAGTGCTGCCGCAGCACTACTGGAACCCTGGGAGCCCTTTGGGCGCACGGTTAGCGCAGTGGTTGAGCGATTGACTGCTGCGCTGCGTGTCGCGGGTTCGATACCCGCACGGAACAAATATTTGTATGATCTACAGATAGTTGTTCCGGCTCTGGGTGTTGTGTATGTGAGTTTACATGTTTGTAAACGCATCGACGATACAGGTAGAAATTCCTAGTGTGGGGCAAAGAATAAAAAAAAATAGCCATATATTCTATTAAGCTTGTAAGAGATTACATTCCGAGCTCCGCAGCAATGCCGCGGCAGCAATGCCGCGGCAGCAATGCCGCGGCAGCAATGCAGCGGCAGCACTGTTGCGCCGCAGTGTTGCACCGCGTGCCGCCGCGGCGCGATAGACCAGTGTCCAGTAGTGACGCGTCCGCCACAGCATACTGAAAAAAATTAAACTATTTTTTAATTAAAAGACAGAACTCTCTGATTTTTTTTTCATCACTTATCAAATGGTTTTTAATCAGTGTCTTGTAACATCCTTCCCGTTGTCTCTTTTTATAAAACGAATTTGTTGCTTTTCTTTTACTATTGGCATAAAACAACAACACATCATCGTCATGTCCTTCCTCTTCCAACAATATGAATAAGTTGGTGCTCAATCGACATCTTGTTAACTCAAAGCAACTGAATGAATACACAACGGCGCAACACCACGAACAGCGCAACACTGCCGCCTTGCTCGGAATCAGCGTGACAAGCAGCACTGCTGCGTGCAGCCGAGATTGGGATCATACCTTCAGGTGTAGGCTTACTAAAATAGGTTTCGGTCGGCACCATTTTGTTACGGAACCCTAAAAACGCGGGCCAAGTAAAAAGTCTAAATTAACTGTTTACATAAAAGTGAAAAATGACCTTCGCTAGGAAACCGAGCAGAACCGTGGTCTGTATCTTTCCGCAGTATTTCATAAGCGAGTTTTGCTCATCTTAGATCATTTGTCCACGTAATTGCGAACGCTTTGCCTCTCTGTGACGCGGCGCCTTGTATTAAAAGAAACCCCTTTTTATAAATATCTGATTCTTTACGCCACTAGATTGGCCGCGATGGGAAGAAATACGAATTTTTTGTAATTTATTCTTGTTTATTTTCGTGTAATATTTCTCTACGAAGATAAATACATGGTACCATATTTTGTAAAAATATCTGTATATGTTTTCGTGGCAGTATGTTATGGTTTACATACGTTTATGACGTCATTAAGGCCCTAAATGTTGTACTTAGGGTTATATTTCTTGCTGAAATTATTCTGGCCCTATTATGAATACCCGCAATGTATAAATTCTTTGTTTATTTTTGGCAATATTATCCGTGACATAAAAATTAAAGAATATTTTCCATAAAAGTCATGTCTTAAATATAAAACACATTAAGACTTGTCATAAATTATTTTTTCAAATTTTTCCATGAAATTATTTCAGGAGACAGACGTTTTAAGCTTAGAAGGTTCCTACTTTGTATTATTCAATTACTTTTCGAAGAATCTTTAAAAGAACTTATCTCGTCTGTCGAGATGCTAAAAATTGCTCCTAATGTGCTACTTTTTAAAGAAGTTATTGCGTTGATGTCAATCATATTATTTCTCAAAAAGTTCCAGGTAAATATATTTTTAATGCGTAATACCTCTATGTGATAAATATCGTCGTCTCGTGAAAAGTTGTGGAATTTGTCACTATATTTACAATCATATCCTCCAATTCAACTTATTACTTTACCTCGAACCATCAAATTTACAGTAACGTTATAGGTAGCTTATTTATAGACATTAATCGAGAGTTTTTTTCCGTTATCTTGGTGACTGAGTTGAATGGAGGTTCTTGAAACTGACTTGGAATATGAGTCTCAATCATTATCAACAGCAATCCAATTATGGACATACACTCTAACTGTAAGCCATTTGACTCGAACCTCGGCCACTCAGCAGGTAGGCTGGGTAACAGTCGCATGGCTCCACTTAGCCTGAGGGAGTCTTAACCCTACGTTTGCCAAATCGCATTTCCGTCGTCACCGTCTCAAGATCATGTCTCCCAACGGGCATCGGCGGTGGTTTGTTGCGGTAGTTAAATTACTACCGTGGAGGTCAAACGTTCCGTTTTGAGATTTGATTTGATGCTTCTACCGTTTCATGTGATACCTGCTTACTACAGAGTTAGCGTTAGCAATAAATCACACTAATATAATACAGGCGAAAGTTTGTGAGTGTGTTGTATGCTTGTTACTTCTTCACGCTCAAACGGCTAAATGGATCTGGATGAAATTTGGCACAGAGATAAATTATTGTCTGGAATAGCACATAGGATATTTTTTATCCCAGGAATATGTTCTCTTGGCCTATTTTTTACTGGCAGAAGCTAGTAGTTAAATCTTTATTGACGTAATTGATTACCGGAATTTATGAGACCTCTGACTCCCGAACTAGGCAGACCTGTATAGCAGGAGTCAAAGAAATTGTAATTTTTGGCATAATTAGTATAGCACCAAGATAAATATGCAGTCGTCTTTAAACAAGATACCTTTGGGGTAACTGATAAGGGAATGACTGAATGCTACGAAATTCAGCATGCAATTTTTATTGAAAAAATGAAAAGAAAGAAGAAAAACGACAAAAAAAAATATTTTGATCCACACAGGAGACACGAGATAAGAAAAAACACAAAAAAAAATATGATAAAAATAAAAAGCCCGCCCGAGACCAAAAAGGCTCCTATCTCAGCATGTGCAGCGATATCTAAAAGAAAATAACGCTGCGCTGGTATTTTGATAAGGCCCACTGTTGATGCCACTGACACTATCACGGAATGGGAACACACAACATTAAAAAAACAAAATATAATAAAATAAATAATAACAAAATAGTATAAACACAGACGGTGAGCCAATGTATGTATGTGTGTAATGATCTTTTCTTATGAAAGGCCTTTACCACCGTCATCCTTAGTTGGTACCTGGATATTACATGTAATTTTTAGGTCACTTATCTACTCGCTTTTTCATGTTTTTGTTCCTATAATTTTATTTATTCTTCTTTCCCAAGAGGCAAAACGTAGTATGTGTATAAAAGATCCAATCTGTCACAAGGACATCGTAATCTATCAATTCCCTTTTGGGAGTACCCATGTCTTCGAATAGTTCTGTTTATTTAATCAAATGGTCAATATTCAAGGTAGGGTTCATAAACTTAACCCAGTTTGATAGAAAATGGAGCTTCTACTGGGAGTAGGAAAACGGTGATAAGAGAATTTTCAAGGAGACGTCTATTTGTTAATCCGGATCTTTTGTTTTTCCGAATACGGTGCACTGTGAGAGGATTGAAAATTAAACCCATCTTCTTTGTAAATTTTTCCTAGCTTCCTTGCACATCATCACTGAGTAAAGGCAAAATAGGAAAATGCAAACCTTTCAGCATCAGACTACGTGTACTTCCTTTCAGAGGGCTTATTCTGAATAGTACAAGTAAACTGCCGAGCAATGAAAAAGTTCCACCCACAAAATGCCGACAAACACCTTAATATCTCCTAAGACATAGAAACTAGCTTCATAAATTAAAAAAGTATAATGAAATCTATTTTATTATGCAAACTTAAACTCTTTTAAATACTGGTCTTTTTGAAGCCATGGATAAAAAAATAAAAAAACAAAATTTTGGGGTTTGTAAGTTTGGAATACATTTGTTTCGTTTTTTGTTTTGCTTTTGATTTCATCCTTGTTTTCACTGTTGTGAAAGAATTCTTAAAAAGTAAAGTCTTACGGCTCTCGTACCCATAAATCATGCGTCTATCACCCGAGGATTGTACGAGAATCATCACTATGGTGAAATTGGGGACCAGCCATAGATATACGGGCAGAATAATGGGCGTAACACATACTACTGTCCGACGATTGATCCAAAGGTTTAGGGAGACTGGATTAAACCTGAGAAGACCAGGTACTGGCAAGCCAAGGTGCACAACAGTCCGAGAAGATCGTTTCATTGCGGTAGCCATGTTAAGAAATCGACATCAGACGGGAATTGCGGTTCAACAACAACTTCTGCAAGTTCGAAGGGAGCCAATAAGCGAGTGGACAGTCAGGAGATGTCTTTCCAAAAGAGGATTGAAGCCTTACAGGCCAGCAAATGGCCCAAAACTGGAACGGCATCATAAATTTGCCCGATTGCGATACGCCCGCGAGCATACAGAATTGGGTGAGGGCGAATGGGGCAGAGTGATGTTCTCTGATGAGTCAAGATTTATGCTGTACAATCATGATGGGAGGAAAAGAGTATACCGACGACCAGGAGAACGTTTTGCACAAGCATGTTTTAAAGAAAAAGTGTCACACGGCGGAGGTACCGTTCACGTGTGGGCTGGTATCTCTGCAGAGGGTCGAACAGCGTTAGTTCCAATCGAGAACGGGAACCTAATTGCTGTAAGATACAGCAATGAGATTCTCAAAGAACATGCTGGTCTATTTTTGACCAATATGGGCGACAATGCAGTGTTCATGCACGATAATGCACGGGCCCACACTGCTCAAGTTGTAAATGAGTATCTTCAGGACGTAGGAATCCACAAAATGGAGTGACCAGCAAGGAGCCCCGATTTGAATCCTATTGAGCATGCTTGGGACGAGCTTGACAGACGTGTGAGAAAACTAGTTCCACCTCCAATTACTTTTCGTGACTTGAATTACGCGCTCATCGAAGAATGGGAGAACATTCCTCAGCATATGCTGAGGAATCTGGTATTCAGCACGCTCAATCGCGTAGAAGCTGTATTGAGAGCACATGGAGGCAACACCAAGTACTGAGTTATCAAAACCTACGTTTACACCTAATAAAACCCCTACTTAGAGATTTGGTTTTATTTGCCAAATGGCCCCAATTTTTTAAAACATTTAATTTAAAATTTGAACACAATGTTTACGTTTTTATTTGGTAATATTCTGATGTGCTGTTAAATGTACATCAATATTGCAGATGGCGTCATTAAGCTAGCCTTGCCCGTTTAGGAGTAATTTCGAGCTATGTCACTGGAACTTTTTCAATGCTCGCGAGTGTATTTCCTTAATGTCCCACGGCAATCATTGCATTTCCGAATACAAAAACAATGCTAATTTCGATGTCCATCAATTATTAGATTTATCGAGTATAATAATTTGAATTCAGAATTAAGTACTTTATTGTTATTTTTTTTTTATTTCCGTGTGAACTATATAGAACTGTAAAACTATGTTTTACCTGCGACTTTGGCAGATTTCCTCTCTTTTTTAAAATAAATTACATTAAGTTAAAAGAGTATTATTATCAATTCTAGAAACTTCCAAGTTGACTGAGAGCGTCCGGTCTGCCCCAAGTGCAAACGGCAACTGATAGAAATCCGATGACGGACGAAACACGAAGTTTGCCGAGGGACATTGAGAAAATGTTGTACCACGCCGCCGTTTATGTACTTTTTGGTTGTACTTCAAGTTGCAATATCGTCTCAGTGGCAATTAATGTCAAAATCTTGCTAGAATGTAGGGAACTTGAAGGGTACCTCCAATTTCCCTACATTCTGGCAAGATTTTTGACAGATTGCAACTGTGATGCGAAGGTACACGTTTTTTACAAATACGAGAATTATCCCTCTAAACGCATCAATTTGATCCCCAAAGAATAAATAAAACTTTACAGTACACCAATCAAAAAGTTGCCTTACAAAATATTTTTCTATGTCCTTGAAATTGGTCTTTTTTGAAGAGGCTATTCCATTATGACGCAAGTCAAGGTGACGCGAATAAATAATGTTATGAACAAGTTATATTACCAAGTTCAGTGTTAAGGGTGTATTTAGTGTGAATAAGTTTTGTTAATGTGGGAGTGACTGTGAAGAATTGGCCTGTGAGAGTTGCTGATATATAACATTTTGGGTTATAATGACCTAACTGAAGCAGTTTTTATCATACCCCTTTTTTCGTGTACGAATGGCAATCTAAAATATTTCTCCTTAAAACTTAGCAACAAGTAGGTACATCATTATCAGTAGGTGTAGTCCATTGGTTCCTATAACGCTCAGGGATTAAGCACGCAGAGAATGACCTCATATGTTCCGTTTCTTGTAAAACTGCAGCACAGTGCGACTTAAGAATCGCAAACAGCTTGGATCACAACATGAAAGTAGTATATAAATGCAAATAAAAGAAATACTTTTTGTGTCCAAAAATAATCCGAATTCCAATCACAATTACTTATGTGCACTGCAAAATAGTTACCTCAAAATATTATTATTTAAGTATTAATTACGAGGCTCCTGTTTCTGTCTGCAGGGTCTAAAGTAACTAAACATGAAGGATAATCCCCTTCAAACCTAACCCATCCGTGTCGGGATGACCTAAGCTCCCTCACCTTTAACTTATTTTGATATATGTGTGAGTATAACGTTTGTACGCTCTTTTCTGGTTAATTTGTTGTGCAGTCAGTATTTCTGATGTGAAAAGGTACATAAATGATGGAAATACATTGATCGGTGATTATTTATTCGATGTGCAACTAATAATATCCCAGTTAAAAATCTCAATTAAGCTTCAAACCATAATATTCATCTTTAGCAACTTAGCAATATCATTAGTGTATTTTTTATTAAAAAAAAAATATTCTTAACCAGCATCTTATCCGTTCCGAAAGCAATTGGATCCATGGATCAAATGGATCCAGGATTTCTCTTGCCTCAACATTTTCTTCGGATATTTATTTGCCGTTCCTTCTAAAACTTGGCAAAGGTAAAATCTATACTGCAAGGCGATCTATTCATCTTGCTTTGTGCAATTTACCTACAAAACTACATACATACAAAAGTATCCATCTTAGGGAACATAAATAAACTTATTTCCATCTCATGATGGAACGACTCTTTGGTAATTAATTGGGGGTTATTTCAGTGAAATTTGCAGGTATATTTATAACAAAAGACTGTTACCAGGTGGAATGTCGCTGCACCAAAACACCTATTAAGTACCTTGCTAACCTTTTCCCGCGACTTCGTTCCCGTGGCTTACCCAACAAGAACCATGCATTCCTTATTTTGGAGGATAGTAATTTAATTATAATTCACACAAAACCGCGAAAATGATCATCATCAGTCTTTGAATGTGGCCCCTACTGGCCCCTTTGTGAGAGAGGGATTGGGTCTTAATCTGCGGCGTGCCGCCGCTTACTTACTTTGTGTCTTAAGGCGATTAACTTACGGCACCGCGCACCGCCGCGGACGCGGAGGGGAGAGCACCGCTCGACCCGCGCGGTCGGTCGGTGTACCTGTGTATAGGCATCAACGTATTTATTAGAGGCCATTGCGACATGAGATCCTCTTCACCGCCTACCGCGGCGGTGCGCGGTGCCATGTGATAATCGACTAATCCACCACGCGGGCCCAGTGTTTTAAATGTTTGGTTCTAGGACATGCGGGTTTCCTTATGATGTTGAAGTTTAGGTGCTACGGTATTTGTCTTTAGTGCACGAGTCTGACTCGTTGTTGGCTGGGTTTTACTAATGAAGTTTTGACAATTAATTAAGTCTCTATGTGCTGGCCTCGATAACTGAGAACGATTAGATTAGCTTTAATTTTGGTACGTGATTAATTAGGAAGTATTTTATCAAATACAGTTTTAAACTACAAAACAGTAAACGCAATAACTGCTTTTCAAGGTTTCGTACACGTAGGGTGAAAAATGGAACTACATATTATTATTAAATCTCCGCTAACCGTACCGTCCGTACGTCTATCTTTGGGGCTGTAATAGCTGGGGGCCTAAAATTTTCACAGAACATGTGTTGTAAGGCCAAATAATAAAAATAGTTTAAAATTAAGGGTGGTTCATACAAGATGCGTTTTTCTTTCTCTTTTCTTTCGCTGTAGATATCGTTAAATCGGTAATACAACAGAAAAAAATATCAGCTGCTCCTTAATTTTTGTCGAAATACGCGAACAAAAACGAACAGCAAATTTTTTAGGGTGCCGCCGTTCCAAATGGAGAACTATTATTGTCAATCACGTGTATGTCTGTCCATCGTCTGTCACACAGGTTTTACAGCCAAATGGTTGTCTTTAAATTAGCATCTTGTTGACCCAAAGCCATACAAATTGTCAAAATATATTTTAAAATGTTTTCAAGGGGTGCATACATACAGATAAAGGGAGGCGTGCAATTTTTTTTTGCCTGTCCCTATTAGTGGGGTATCTTTGTATAGAGCGTGCTGAGTAGATAAATAATGTATTGTTGTTTCAAAAAATATTGTAAAGCAAAAGAATGAGAAGCCACCAAAGTCAGCTTTTTTTACAAAATTTTGTGCCCAAGAATTTTTTTAACTTTTCATTGACCTATGAACTTTAAATTTGGTCGTAATGTTTCTTATTACGTATATTTTAACAACAAATACCATAACATTGATAAATAAAACATTTTCTTTAATTCCCTCATTTTCCGATTACAGCTAAATTGATTTTGCGGTTTGGTACGGAAGCCTAAATGTGCGACACGCACTTGGCCGGTATTCTACTCTTTGTGAAGTGTTTATTTATTAATTAATCGTATCTTTGCTTGATACTTTTACTTAGTGCCTGAAAAAGATTTAGATGGTAGTAAAAATTCCCGTCAAAATACTATAAGGAGATGCATAATCAACCTTTTAACGTTCCTACTGATGGAACACAGGCCTCCTCTCTTTAAAAGTGAACGGGCCTTAATCAACCACGCGGGCCCAGTCTTGAATGTCACATGTCATCGATTTTTTTTTCCTCACGATGTTTCCTGTCACCGTTTTTAGAGCAGTGGTATGAAATATTTTAATTTTAGTTAACCTACCTGTCGTTAACCTAGAATTATGAAACTTCGCAAGAAGCAAGTTCTGTCTTACTTAGGTACAGAATCCTTCGTACGCGAGTCTTGCTTGGATTTGATCGTTTTTTTTTTGGATACTATTTTTTTTAGTATCACAAGCGATTTGAAACTTTGAAATTAATTTAATTAGTGCTGATTATGGTTCAAAAATAAAAAATAGCGCTTTCATTAGATTTTTAGTGTTACAATATTTATTATAACTATTCTGAGATCGGCTGTTTCAGAAGCAAGGCGTGTTTAAGGGCGTAGTAGTGCTATTAGTGGTCATCAAGCTATTCACAAATTGTTTACTATTAAGTAAATTTAAAGTGAATTAATCAAATCTGTGTAGTGAATCTCGCCATGTCTTATTACTTCTTGAATATCATTGACTTCACTATGTTAGTGTTGACACTAGCATCGTTGATCTACGTACTGACATCATGGTGCAAGTTGCCAAAGTTTCGTAATTACAGAAACTATGTGTTTCTTAGCGCAATTTTATCATATTTCTTACACTATTTAATTCAATTACTAACTCTACTACATTATTATGGGTTTTATGGCATTATGGCGACCATTAGATTTAAATCAATACTTAGCTTTCTAGATGACTATTTAAACACTGCGAAAAACCACTGGTTGGTAATTATTAGTCATATGTTTTACGTAGATATAGTAAAAGTATTTAATGGGAATACCCGAAGGAAATACTTAAAAAGTAGCATCTTTGGTTGGGCTGTGCCCATAATAACACACACCATGAATTATTTTTTATCGAAATATTATATAGATTTATGTATTCTGTTTGTAAATCTATATGAACTAGATTTATTGTCTAGTTATTTATTGTTTGTATTGTTGAGTTATTTTTGCATAACACGCAATATGTAAATATATAGATCAAATTATACCTGTAACAGCAAACTGTTTGATTTACATTATAACTATATTTTCACTTTGTCTTAGTTTCAACACGAGCGCTCGTACTGGAACTAACAATTGGCGACGCTTCTATATAGCTACTTTGATATTTATATTAAGTGATGTTGCATTAGTATCTCAGTATTTCATGGACATATTTGATTCATATAGATTTTCCACTTATAACCGTCAAATACTTTTATTAAAATATCTTAATCCACTATTATTGGTAATGTTTTTGGTCGCTGTACGGGATAATCGCAAAGCATGGTACGAGTTTTATATAAAACGAGTAAATCAAAGGTTGTTAGCAAGACAGACAGATCAAGACATCATCATGCAGGGACGAATTATTCGTAAACATCCTGATAGCTATCGGGCGATGTGTAAATTGTAAAGACTTTATGTGTAAATTGTGAAATAATTTTATTACTATGTTTATAATCGTCCTCTGTATTACTAACATATATCTTCCTCATAGTCTATCGTTTATTTTATGTTTTGCTAAATAATAATGTGTATCTAACAAAGTGAAGTATTAGTTAGTTTATTTAAATTATAAATATAGTAAAGCAAGAACTTAGTAAATAGATATTTTTTTTTATCTTTTAAGCCGTACTGTGTACGTATAATAACTTTGATAATTGCATTAATGAAAAAACAGAAATTGTGTTTTCAACTAAGGAAAGAAGCAAAGATAAAGATAAATTTAGCTGTTCATACATGTGTAACATGCATACATGAATATGCATATATAGATGGAAACATATTTAACAAACAAGCAAACAATAAGACATTAATTTTGATAACAATAAACTTTATCGATAGCAGCCAACTTACACCCACATGCGACGCTGTGCGCACTTTTTCAAGTAGCAATACAATTAAGAAATTTAATTACTTTACAAAAAGAAATACAGTTCAGTGAGAAAATTCGAATAAACTCAAATTTCAAATTCCGCAGCTTGTTATTAAATTTTCGAAACGCCACTTTGCGTCGCGTTTTGGTGTGACCTTTACAATTCACATTATGATAGAATCGAAATAGTAAAGAAAACCGTATGAAATGTAATTAATATAGGTATCTAATATCATATATTAGTAACATTTCATATGGTTTTCTTTACAATACTCGTACATAAATCTTCACAATATTCCTTATTCTATGACTACTCATAGAATATGGAATATTGTGAAGAGTTATGTTACAATTTTTTTGTGTACATTTTGTATAATTATTATATCTACCTTTATTATAAATGTGAAAGACGGTATGTTTGAACGTTTTTTATTAGTCAATTACGCTTCAAGACCTGCCATGAAAGGACTGATTGAATTAGACCATGGACATTACACAGTGTCAAACAATGGAGATCTGCAAGTAATCCACAACAGATACAAATTATTAAACATTCTGTCTTCGAAGAAGAACCGTAGATTGTGATGCTGCGTCGACCACTCTAGTTCCCTGAAATGACTTGTATAAATGTATAGATGAAAACCACCAAGTTACATAGAGGTCAGAAATTTAACTTAGTTTCAAGTGTCCCAAAAATATTAATTTTATAAACTTATGAAGTGGCAATTTTTTTTGTAATCTCTTGAAGTATTGATCCTATTAGTTATTATTTTGTTTGTTTATCTTATTTCTGATAGACATTTCAGAAAACTACGCTATTGCCTAGTGCAATAGTCTGTTTTGTATTAAAACAAAGTCGCGGGCAAAAGCTACTTAAGAAAATAGTGTTGCTAGACTAGTGAATTAACCTTTCTGTAATATCTAAGTGGTGAGCAAACTAAAGATTATTCATTAATACCAACCATTATTGTTTTCTTATTTTTATTTCCTTTTGTTTTAGGTCAACACACACAATCACGGGTTCTACGATGGTAAATTGAAAATACTAAAACACATTTACTAAATATGAAAAACATCTGACCGGATAGAGAAAGAACGTTGCGTACCAATTACTCAAGACGACACACATAAAATCACGCCTAATTCACGCCGAGTAGGCAGAAACTACAGAACTGGACTCTCAAAAAAGTTGGTCGCATTTTATTCAGCTATCTTATTGATCACATTAAAGTCAGTGTAAATTATGTATTTTATTTATCAATCTAGGTTTATCAATATGAACACAATAACGCATTTTGCTTTCTTTGTAATTTTCAGAGCTATTTTAACTGTAAATTTTGTTAGACACGTAACATTTTATTTAGGTTATGTTACAAATAATATTATTTGTGTAGTGTTGTCAATAAATATAATTTATTGAATTATATTTATTGACAGCATTATAAACTATGTTTTTCAAATTGAAATTAATGGTATACTTAAAATGCTGGTCATTTTATCTAATTATTCCTAAATATGGCTGATATTTTTATCATAAAAGACTAAACAGGTTTAATTAGAGTTCTAACTAATTACCTATTGATAAAGTGGGGCCAAATTTATAAAATTGTTGGCTCTGTTAATAGAAAAAACCATTTTATTGCATTGCAAACATAATAAATGAAAAAGTTGCTCTATTGGTGTTATTACTGCAAGGCGTTCCAGTGCGTGGATAAACGATTAAATAAATATATATTTTTAGATACTTACAGAACGAATACTTACAGAACTATAGTTAATTAATATAGCTCTTAATTCACATTAATCAAAGATTAATTGATTGGAGCATTTATAATTGATTCCAATAGTTGGCACGGATTTAAATTTCAGAGGAATTCAACTCGATTGTTTAAATTTGTATTGTTACAAATTTTGGTGCAATGAAAATGTTCTATAAAAACGTGCATAAAATATTATAAACAAATCGTCACTATATTAAAAGAAAAAAATATTCATGAACCGAGTTAACCATTTTACTTGCAAGTCGCTGCTAACACCTATTATCGCCGTGGAACGAACCGCACGTGTTTGTTGTACTTATAAAAATAAACAGTTTAATTAGGCGAAAAACGGTGTACATCAGAATCGCGGGTGTACTTTTCAGATTTGCCTAAATTTAATGCAGTTATTTGGTACCTTCTGTTTACGTACCTCTCCTGAAAATCTGTGTACCTACACACGTACAATGATATTTTAAAAATTAGGTACACCCGCCATCCTGATGTCAGAACCGCGGGTGTACTACTAACCAGTATATGTAGCTAAGTGTACTGTACAAGTAAATTTGGTACCTCTTGTGTACCTGCAGAAAGACGTATTTATTAAATAAAATACCGTAAGGTTGCTGCGAAAAATAAAAAAATCGATTTTCTTTCTTTGACTTTGTTATTATTTTATAATACTTCCTCATGATTATAATCTCCTGGTACTTGAGTTAGTCTTTACCGGTAATGATTCCAGCCCCGCAAATATTAAGACTTCGTCATGATTCTGGCTTCCTGGTAGTTTGGGTATAAAGACGCTTGTAATATTGTATTCTAAAATATTGTTTGTTTTTCTAATAGTTTTTTTTAATATTTAACTTTTTATTAATACTGAAGATTGTTATTTTTAACAGACTTCCCAAAAAGGAGACGGATCTCAATTCGGATGTTTATATTTTTTGTTTATGTTCGGGCATAACCGTCCATATAAACGACTGGCAAAATTCTTTTTTTGTTCGAAAGAAGTTTATTTAGAAATGGTTCGAAAGACGTCAAAGAAAAAAAACATTTTGTTTACTTTTCGCGGCAACCTTACAGTATTTTGTTAAATAAATACGTGTTTCTGCAGGTACACAAGAGGTACCAAATTTACTTGTACAGTACACTTAGCTACATATACTGGTTAGCAGTACACCCGCGGTTCTGACATCAGGATGGCGGGTGTACCTAATTTTTAAAATATCATTGTACGTGTGTAGGTACACAGATTTTCAGGAGAGGTACGTAAAGGTACACAGAAGGTACCAAATAACTGTAATAAATTTAGGCAAATCTGAAAAGTACACCCGCGATTCTGATGTACACGAAAAACGCTAGCTAGATTGGCACGGTTTCTTTGTATGGGAGGAGACATTTATATGCTAGTATTATATTACCTGTGTGGCTTACACTGTCAACTTTTAAAAACTGTCCAAATCAAAGTTTCGGCGTCAATTTCTTCACCAGATTTGCCTATTTATGTCATTTTGCGTCTAATTACACCTATCAAATGAAAATGAATGGTTCTGCACGTTACGCAACCTTTCTGAAAACTTAACGTGGGTCCAAGGGCTCGTATCTGAATTTTTTCAGATATATTCTCGGTGTTCTCTCAGGCATCTATTTATCTATCGAGTTTTCACCTTGAATATGCTTACTCAAAAACCCAGCCAGCACCACATCATCAGGTTATCTAGTTTCAAATAAAAATAAATAAAACATCAATTGGCTCTTAAGTATACCTATATTAATTACTCTATTATTATTAATGAAAAGATCAGAAAACTTCTACTTTACTATCTGCAATTCTCTTCATTAATAGTTTGCATTGCAATTAAACAGTTTAAACTTGAGATAACATTCTACGAAAAGCATTTCTTAGAAAATGCATCTTACTAAAAAGCTGCTTCTCAGTTGTACTTTCTCTGTTTTACATTTTTTACTAGTAAAATATAGTTGGTATTTGGTTCAAAGGTTGGAATGCATCTCGGTTGTACAATTAATATTCTTTGCAACTAAAAAATCCTTTGAAGACCAAAATAAGTTTCGCGCAGTTGGTAAAGCATGGGCGCTAAATACTTTGCAATTCATAAAGTATTTTTGTATAAAGCATTTTCTATAGAATATGACTTTAAGTTTTATGCAAAGGTATGACATAAAACCAAACTACACTGGGTCCGTGTGGTGGAATAAAAGAACTTAAGTATTAAAACACAACTGTATCGTCCCAAAGGTATTTAAAGATAAAATGAACTTAATGGACTGATGGTGTGGAAAATGAAGTGAGTGACGCGGCCCTTGTTGGCTGTAACGAGGATGCCTGGCTGACTAGATAACCCGAAGCGAACTTACTAATTATTACGAGTTGAAATAAATGTGTGGCGTAAACTGCTGAATTGCAGAATATGCAGTTGCACCGTACACCTACTAAAGTAAGGCTAATTTATGCACCTGTTGATACAAAAAACCTTTTTATTGCATTGCAAACATGATAGCGTAGGTGTAGGGTAGGTGTAGCGTAGGTGTAGGGTATGTGTATAGGGTAGGTAGGATAGGGTAGGTACGTAGCCAGTTGACGGGAGCGAAGCCGCGTGGGACAGCTAGTAATAAATAAAAAAGCGTTTTATAAATTATTGCTCTATTGGTGTAATGGTGGATAAACGAATAAATAAATATATTTAGATACTTACAGAACGAGAACCACATACCGAGCTCTAATTTAAATTCATTTTTACTAAACATTATAATATAATAATGTATAATATTCGCAGTTTTGAATGCGATCTGTGATAACCATATACTATAAATAAATAGAGAAGGTCAACTTTACTTATGCTCCGAAATTCTTAAAGAACCGATGCAAGTAATAAAATTATATTATTTAAGAACTTTTGTACACTGACTGCCCTATATCTATCTTCTCCCGTCCAGTCCATACAAAGGTTGTCTGTAAGAAGTACAATAAAGTATATTATAAATATTTGTGTTAAGATTGACTTCAGGGTAAGTATGCTAGGCATTTCTTCCTTCAAGCGTTGTTCTCATAGAAGCTCATTCATTCAAGTCCAAGGTTCGACATAATTATCTACTTACTACACACTTAAACTCACTGGAGTCTCACTGCGGGATCGAATCCGGATTGAGTAGATCCGGCAGAGACCCAAAGTTGTCGACATAGCTCACAGAATAAGCAAGCTAAAGTCTGATGACCGTTGGGCGTTGAGGTAGACGTGTTCTTGAGTCGATCGTCATAATATCCCAATCCGTCAATTATAACGTTAATAGGCGCAATTACTGTTAATTGCAAACGTGTTTATGCTTATGTAAATTTCTCGGTTCTTATTGGAAGCTGACTCGTATCCCTTTGTTCGCCTTAGTGGTAATTACTTAAATATGTGTATGTTATGTAAGGCAGTGGCTTATGCTTCTGCAGGGTTGTGGTACGGATGAAAGAAGACGTGGAGTGCTCAGTCTTAACTCTTACGGCAGAGCCAAATAACAAATCAGTCAATTGATATGTTTACTAGGGACAGGATTATGACATACATTTTATATAACTTTATAAAAATTCTATCTTTAGCAAGCAAATCTACTGATAGATTCACTATTGGGTTTGACCGTTAGTGGACTATTGTTATAATTGACTATTGATTTCTTACTTAATGACTAGGATGTGCAATATTTGCAAGAAAGTCTTATTTTTGTGGTTATCATTCAGCATACTGGCGGTCTGATTTTCTGGAAATCAAGTTGGTAAATACATGACAAATTAAAAAGTTTTACAGTATTATAATAATTAAAGTATTACCTACAGTAGACATAGCACCGCAGGTGCCGTAGCGCTATAAAGTAAATTTGATCACGAATCAATGTTGTGAACGGACATTAATTTTCGGCAGACAGTAAATATTTATCGCCAACTCACACATGCAGGCAAATATATTCCCTATTCCATTATGCTTGTTACTCTGTCGTTTACCTGAAAGTAAACATGAATTGCCTCGGTGGGCAAAATTTTCGCAATATTATATTAGAAAACTGACTTGCTTCAAAGCGCAGTTTCTCAACCTTTGCATACATCATCATCAACAGCCTTTTTAATATTCCCGCTGCTGGGACACAGGCCTCCTCTCTGTGAGAGGGAAATATACCTACCCATATTACAGGGAAATAAATATTATTATAGCAAAAGCAAGGCATGTTTTTGAATAAATTGCCTGTAATTATTATTATTTCTCTTCTTATAGTCAAAGAGAAGCGTCAATTTATAGTCGTATCTCGTATAATAAGAAGCAGATGCTGCATTTCTATGATATATATTAAACTTAAAATTAATAAAATTAGCTATCCTTGGCTAATTATAATCTATTTCGAAGCGCAAGCTATCGTTGGTGGAGCGCACACGTAGGTACCCTACGTGAGCAGAGCGTTTCGTAGAGTAGGAGTAGCGAATGAAAACGGTGCAGCTATTAATTAATTAATTTAAATTATTGCAAACTTCACAGATCAACCCAAGACATCATTTTATATTCTTTTAAGAAATAAGAAAGATGTCTTGGATTCTTAGCTTACTGCCAAACGGCTAGCTTATTGGATCGCAAGGTGGACATACGCTAATCAGTAATTTTGAAAATGAGCTTGAAGAAGAAAAGAAAAAGCCAATATGAATATTCTGATTAAATATGTGAGCAACAGCGTGTCATTGTCAATCACTTAAACAGGAACTTCTCTGAAACACACTGGATTAAATGGTTAAAAAAATATCTTTCAAGCCTACAAGTTGAGCCTCCTACTTAATATGTGAAACCAAAATTAATAAGAGACCTTGATCAACAGAAACATAACAGTAACTAAAAGGAGCTTACGTTGATCTTGTCACCTCAGAGGTTAAGTCGTGGTACGAGTAGTTCCAAGAAAGGGTCAACTGGAACAACCTTACAGATTGAGTCGCTTCTATTTCTCGGGAAGCCAATATCTAATTAAATAGTTGGTTACAATTTAATACCTTATCATACATAGAAGATAATTATTACGAACATCTATAAAAGCCCACTGATAACAATACATACAATATGGCGAAAAGAAGGTTTCACTAATTTTACAAATATAAAACTGAAATCTCGACTAAATTAATTGTTTACCACAACTGGAACACGAATTGAACGACTAAATAATTGGATCCAACATGGCGGGAGCGACGAAAATCGAATCGTAAAACCAAAACTCGTGTTAATTCGATCCAATCTAATCTTGGAATAGACTGTCTTACGCTGTTACGTTAATTAAGATCGTAAACAAACCGTGTCAATTGAGTTTTGTCTTACAGCAAATAACAGTACTATACTTATTAAAACCAATTGCCTGGGATTGTATTATAAAAGCAAACTCCTGTGGCTAGGTGATTCTTGTCTTACTATAAATACTGGACCAACGACAAGGTTGCTAGGTTTGAGAACTAATTACAGATTTAATTAAAATCTAAAATTTAGAGTCCCTCTCACAGAGAGGCCTGTGCCCCAGCAGTGGGAATATTAATAGGCTGATGATATGAAGTGATGTGAAACTCTAGAGACTAGTTTAGATTCTAAAGATGCAGCCGTCCGAACGCTTCCTTAAACATGTTTACCATACAAGAAACTCGATTATGTCTCGCAAAGCACCCGTGTTCCTTCAGTTGCTTGTGCCAGGGCCGCGGTAACTCTCTTTAAAATTTAACCGCGGCCCAGACAGGCATCGGCCCTAGCGGACTCCGTCAGTTTTTGCTGATATGTCTTTGAGGCACGCGTGGAACACTAAGCAACCTCGACTCGGGCCATGTCCCTATTGGACGGCGAGCTACGCATTACTCGCCTTCTTGCAGTGGCTAGGGGCGTGAGGGCGTCTCCGTTTCGTCTCCCTCACGCGTGAGTGACTGCTTATCTGACTTCCACAACCAAGTTACTGAGTAACAGAATATTTATTTATTTATATATACTTACTTAATACCCCTTGGCAAGACTGGTGTCAGATTTGCTAGGTTCTGACCATCCGTAACGACTTTCGAAGATTTACACATTTTACGATTCATTTATTTCAGTATCATATGATGGCCACCCATCCACGGATCGACCTCGGCAAGCGTTGCTTAACCTTGAAGATCGACCCGTGCTGCTTTTATTATTATACACGAGCTCCTCTTCTATATTAACCTTACCATGTAACTTACGACATAAGTAAACCAATTTTCAACAGTAAGCTCGATAATTAGTTGACCATTATTACGTCTCAGAGTCTACTATTGACTGTTTACTAATAGAAAATAGTTCAAACACGAGTAAGCGAAAGCCACTGCTGCCCCCAAAATTATCTTCGATACATTCGTGTCTATAGCACATTTTGTCCATAAGACTTTTTTTACCCGACTGCCGAAGGAGGGTAATGTGTGTTTATCAGTCTTTGTATGTATGCATGTATGTATGTTTCTATGTGGCGTTCTAGAAACCAAACGCGTTGGCCGATTTTGTCGATTTTGTTGTCAATCGATTCGTCTTAACCCTGCGAGTGTCACTGACTACATTAAAATTGCAAAATAGAAAAATAGCGGCTTTTTGGCGTCATAAAATGTGAAAGCCCAAATTTTTATGCCCTAATTGTCAAAAATGCAAAATTGCATGGTATTGACAAGCGATATCAAAAAATCACGTGATCAATCTCTTACATTTTGACATTTCGACTATCAGGTGTCAGTGGTCAAGCGCGAGCCTATATGCAATAAAAAAAGAAATATATATATATAATAGACTCTAGACAAAATGTCATTACATAAGTGATGGCGATGGACGAAATGCCAAAATGTAAGAGATTCATCGCGTGACATTTCGATATCGCTTGGCATTTCGAGATCGCTTGGCAAGCCCATACAATCTTGACGTTTTCCTAATCGCTATTGCACCGCTTTCGTTATTAGACTGACACTTTGTCTAGTGGTTTTTGTCGTAAGACTGCACCATCTTACAGCAAACGAATTGTTAGACAAAAGAGTTTTGCATAGCCAGACTAATTTCTGAACAGTAGACACGTTTCAGATATCTGCATACACGTTCGTACCTACCATTTATTATTATTTGAACGTGCAATGCCGTATTTCCTAACCGATACACAAGGGTGGCAAGTTTAAGAGAGGATTTTCGGTGGGTTAATTTAGTACGGAAAATTCGGTTAGCCATTGACCAAATAGTCGATCGCTGGCCAGAGAAAAGAAATATTGCTCGTTTCAAAACTTCATGTACAGTGTTGGAACATAGGCGGACTTAATCCAAAATATATAATAAGCCCCAAACTGCTTCGAAAACTCTTTCATATACCTACTTAATTTTATATTCATTGTAAACTTCCAGAATAGGAATTCCAAAGACTGAACACAAGTGCCTTGTAGGTAATTCTTCGCAGGTGCAATCAATGGGACGTGGAATGTAAATAAGTACTCTACCATGTGTTGTCCAATCTAATCAGTGGTTTTGAGCACTGATTAAAGAAAAATCATCCTTTTACAAAGTCGGTCAAATCTTTAAACTCGTGTATTCGTTAATGTAGATAAAACGAACATGTGTAAAGGTTTATGTTTGTTGAACTAACCTTTATGAAAGTTTGCAAGTTTTGTGTATTTTGGTTGCGGAAGCAAACGACACCAACTCGATTTAAACATCCTATTTAATAAAACAAATAACAACCTGCAGTACTAAATACGGAAACTGAATAGGTTAAATTATAACATAGACTAATAAATAGCCGAAACGTTGTTGGCGTTTCCCTGTGAGGATTCAGATAAATTTTGTTTGGACCTTCCTCGCTTCACCTGTTTCAAAATTCAGCTTATTCCACGCTTCTTACTCGGATGGCATCGTTCCTTCCCCTTTTAGAACAAACTCTTCCTAAGGGCGTTTCTACACTGCTGTTGTTGCTGCTGCTGTCAACACCCAGGAACGATGTTATTTGGGCAATTTTTCAGAGGCTTCGACCCCATGGATGCCCCGTGGCAATAGTAGTACTTAAAGAGTTAAAGAAAGAGAAAGTTATACAACTTTTTATCTGTAATAGATTTTTTCGCTGACGGATCAGTGCTTTCAGATATCTTTAATATACAAATAAACTTAAGGCCCAGTTTTTTCATCCGCAGTTAACTCAACCAATAGTTAATAGTAACCAATGGTTTAAAATTTCGGTGATACTCATTTTTCATCAATTTTTAGTCTACATTATGATCAAATAATTAATTCTCTAACTAGTAAAAATACGTATTTTACCGAAATTTGACATCAAAACCGCCTACGGATCAAAAAACTGGGCCTTAGCCACTTTATAATTAGCTATCAGTTCACATAAGGTTCCAAACCCATGTAGGTAAATAACTCCAGTAGCGGGTAAAAAAAACATTTATTTATTATCCTTAATAAGCAATATTTTGCATTTTACTTCTGAATTCACTTCTTTAATAGATATTTATATAACACTTACTTAACACTTTATCTTTTTCTAATTATTACTTATCTAAGCTAATTATTAGAAATATGAACCCTTTCTAGGGTATAGGCCTCCTCCATCTTATTCAATTTATCTCTATCGTATAAGTAGCCAGTATTTAAAATTAAACTTAGAAGTATTAAAGATGTTTTAGTGTAGTCACAGCTCACTTTTTGTTTATCTGACTAAAGTTTTCGCGGTGAGATTTGTACAGATTAGCGCAAAGATCGTCAAATGCATCACTGCTTCGCCATCGGCATCTCGTTGACGGTGGCAATGGAGACATGCCCTTACTACCACGCCTTAAAATGCTTTATTACAGAGCTAGAACTTTGTAATATATATTTATCACTCCTATAGGACCATTCACAATTCTCAGTTGCATACTGAACCAGCTTCGTGTAAACTTTATATTTTTACTTTGAAGCTTCGAGTTTGTCCAACAACAAGTTTGCTTCGGCAACAAGTTGTTGCAAAACTCTGTTGTGTGTTATTCTTCCTTTAGCTCTTTGAATATCATTGTGAGAGTAGTGTATTGTAATTAAAATAATATTTGAGTTCTTCTTTTAGTTATTTTCGGGTTTAGTATTTCATTTTGGCGTAGGTCCTCAATTAGCTAACGGCCCCGACTTACATGTAGTCTTGGGCACAGATAATATAATACTACAGTACAGATACCCAATCCCATACAAAGAAATGTCACCTCCTTAAGTCGGGCTATTCGTCGGGCTATTTTTTCTTTCTCCATATTTTTAACAGGCGGCAGCATCAGTGACTCATGAATAGCCCGAGACTGTGGTTTTCTAACGCCATCTAAATCATATGACAATTTGAGCGAGGAATCGCATCATGTACTCAGAGACATCCAAGGCATCGAAGTTGTAGATAGTTTCATTTATCTGGGGTCTATTATTAATACTGAAGGCAGCTGCGTCCCAGAAATAAAACGACGGATAGCTATGGCTAAGGATGCTATGACACGCTTGCAGAACATCTGGAAAAATCGTGGCATAAGTTATAAAACCAAAGCCCGTTTAGTCAGAGCATTAATTTTCCCCATTTTCCTCTATGGAGCTGAGACGTGGACAATCCGAGCAAGGGAAAGACAGAGGGTAGACGCATTCGAAATGTGGTGCTGGAGGCGGATGCTTCGAATACCATGGACAGCCAAACGCACAAATGTGTCTATCCTTTCCCAACTCGATATCAAGACCAGATTGTCTACAGTATGCTTACAGCGTATTTTGACCTATTTCGGTCACTTAATGCGAAGGGGAGATGGAAGTCTGGAAAAACTGGTCATTGTTGGCAATACCGAAGGGTAAAGAGCACGAGGCCGGTCGCCAACACAATGATCTGACCAAGTGAAGGATGCTACCTCCTCAAGCAAATTTCAGCAGGTGGTGATGGCAACTTTGGACCGGAATCGATGGAGGCAGATTGTCCGCTCAAAGGGGTCCAGTGACCACGATCCTCAGTAATGAGGGACCGATTAAAGAAGAAGAAGACTCAGAGACGTTATTTGCCAGTTGTCCTTGAACGCTTATTTCGTATTCGTAAGAATAACGTTAGGTATGATCGGGACAGACTCCGCTCAGACCGCGGTAACTTCTTAAATCTAAGTGGTCGCATTGTGTAGCGAATTTCACAATATTCACGAATATTCCAAATCAATCAAAACTATAGAATGCCTTGTAGAATTAAATGTAGGTAGGTAGCTTGATTCCGCGGCAACGGAATGACATGATATAGGTACCTACTTCATGTCATTTTATTATTCACTATAAGGGTTATCCTTTTTTAATTTAGGAAGGTACTTAGAAAGAACAGGATGTATTTTACAAAAATCTTTACTTTTAATACTTTAGTTAGGTACGAAGCATGGGCTACTTGAAAAATACTTGAACAAATTTGATGTAGACTAGAGTCAAACTTAATGGCAACTCGCAACAGACAATGAATATAAAAAAAAAACCTAAAAATCCAAAAACCCGACTGCTTAAAAAGCGAACTAAAGTAGTTTTCAGTAAGTAACTTTAGTTCGCTTTTTTAACAGTTGGGTTTTTGGATTTTTATTTTTTATATTTATTTAACACTTTTAGTTAAAAAAAAAAGAATTTTGTACATTTAAACATAAAAGTGATACATATTTTTGTAATCGCCTCTTAAAATCCTTTCTTTTTTGATACCCCATAAGATGAAAAAAGGAGAAAAAATAATTAGGCCCCCACAATATGACGCCCAAAAGCCGCCATAACTCTATTTTTAAATTTTAATGTAACTAGTGACACTTGCAGGGTTAAGACGAATCGATTGACGTACGAATCATCAAAATCGGCCAACGCGTTTGGTCTCTGGAACGCCACATAGGAAAAAATATACATACATACATACATAGAATGGTAAACACATTACCCTCCTTCGGCAGTCGGGTAAAATTAATTGTGCCAGCGGTGGTTAGGGGTGCGCAGCGACTCATACGAGTTTTCCAAGCCGCCATTAAGTTTGAATCGAACTGTACGAGTAGTGGAGCCGTGTAATCACAAGGACAAATATTACTTTATGTTATTATTTACGTATTTATTAACGGGACCTCGATTCAAACTTAGTGATGTTTTAAAAAATCCTACTCACTGCGCAGTACCTACCCTACACCGCACCCTCACTGTCACGAGAAAATGCTAGCCCGTAGTAGCTCACGAAGTGTTTCGAGCCGTCATTAAGTTTGAATCAAACTGTACCTACTATGCGACGCGTAAACTCGGACGGCAAGCGGGACACGCGTCTTATCTCTTATTTTATAACCCGTGCGGTTTGAGTAGACCCTAGTGCGATACGAGTCTTGTTCCAGCGAGGTATCTCGTTAATTCGACGTGTAAACAAGCTTCTCAAAAAAGTGATTTTAAGTTAAAGACCAAGACTTTAATATTTAAAATTACGCCTGTAATAAATAATATCTTTTAAATAACGCCTATAATAAATAATAACTGTCTTACAAAATGATACTTACGATGGATATATAGTTTGAGACAAATTGTGAAAAACGCCATCTATTGCAAAGAACTCAATACAAAACGAAAAGTCGATAGCTACTTTCAACTAATTTAACATACAAAGTCTTCAACTTATCTTTTTTGTTCAAAAAACCTGATTAATGAGTGTAAATGGATAAATTAACATAAAAGAAGCAAGTTTTGATTTTTACTAAACTTATTTCAGCCTAAATCTGCTGTTTAACATTTATAAGTGATTGTTACTTTCACATTTGTTACCTATGCTGCCACCTATGATCTTTTTTTAATACTAATTATAATTTGTTTGAATTGAGACCCCATGTCTTGGGTTCGACCCCAAGCAGGCACATTACTTTATGTAAATTATTTCATCACCACTGCTCTAAAAACGGTGAAGGAAAACATCGTGAGGAAACGGGCATGTCATAGAACCAAAAAAATTAAGACATGTGACATCCACCAACCCGCACTGGGTCCGCGTGTTGTATTAAGGCCTCCAGGCCCCCACTCTTTGAGAGCAGTGGAAACATTAAAAGGCTGATGACGATGATGTGTGAGTAGTCTATTGTCATTTTTTAAATAATATTTGAGCTCTAATTTAGTTTTGTTCGGTTTTTACTCAGTTAGGTTTCTTTTATTAGGATTCGTTCAAATGAAGCCAAATACACTTAAAAATAAATGATTTGAAAGCAAATTATATTAATTTACTAGCTTATTCCAGCGGCTTCGCTTGCGTTTGAATACATTTTGTGATTTTTGATCTGTTTGGCCATGATTCTGATCTAATGATAGTTTAGGAGTTTTTACCACACATGATGGCAGGTTTTTTTTAACTTCGTGATTCTGGTCTTCTGGTCAGTGTAAAGGATATTGCAGGGCATCATAAGCTCAGTGTGTTTCGTAGATAAAATTTACATATTTTTTATTTATGAACTGGTTGAAAAAAAACAAACATTATTTATAATTCAATATTTTAAATGAAGCTTACCACAATACACTATTGAATAACGCACCCAAATCGGGTAAGCCGTTTCTAAAATAAGCGCGCACAAACGCACAGACAAACAGCCAGCGAATAGTCACACTTTTATTATATGTATAGAAGTAAGAGCGGGAGTACTCAGGGTTCTCAAATGATAACGATCAGACATCTTGTTAACACTTTTTATTACTCACACCAACAGTAAATCAACTTTCAACTTAATATTATAAGGAGATGTGCACAGTTCAAAATACAATTCAATATTAAGTTCTTTCGACTAGAACCAACCTATTTATACGTTTAGACAAATGAAAAGGCGTCACATAGCAACAACTACCGGTGACATTCGTTTATCAATTAATTTTAAATTTAAGTTTGTAAAAATACAGTAATTGTGTTCAATATTTGATTAGTAAATAATAACACTTTTTACAAATATTTTGAATGGATTTAGCTATCAATTATTATATTTGAAAGACTAACAGTCAGTGATCTACCTTCCATTTTTGATTTTTAAAATATTACTCAAATAAAAAGAAATCTTGACATTAACAATACTTAATTCGGGTTTCCTTAAGTCACCTGCCTTGAAGTTTGATTTCGTCTGTGGTACTATTTTCATTTAGCAGCGCTATATTGGTTTCATCAGTTCCTGATTACTTTTAGTTTAGGCTCAATAAAACAGACTCAGACATTAAAATCAAAAAGTTAATTTGTCTGACAGCCAGACAGCCTCATGTTACTAGAAATCACAAGCGCTACTGTTGAGTATGAGGTCATTGGGTTTGATTTCCAGGTCATGAAAAGTGTTATTGGATTTTTTTAGTAGCAGCCCGGAGTCTCGCTCCTATAACATGGTGCTTTAATATCACTTGCAAGATGGGGGTATACTTTAGAAACCTCTGCATTACCGTTCGGGGAATACCTCAATTCCTCGAATGTTAAGGTAAGGTATGTAAATTAATATTGTTTCAATCCAGTTTTATCGCATGGGGCTCTTTTTAACAGACTACAAAAAAGGAGGAGATTCTCAATACGTCGGAATCTTCTTTTTATGTATGTTCCCTGATTACTCAAACACGTCTTACTTCTTCTACTTCTACTTTGGAAAATTCTTCATTTGTTTTACAAGGTACACTTCCCATGGCATCAATCATAGAGAAATCGAGGGTACGCCTTAAATATTAAAGGCATATATAGCGATTTTGGTATTTTCATCACCAATGCAATCATAAAGTCGTTTTTTTTTAATGTTTTTATTTTTAGTTTCATGGATCAGAATATAAGGCTGTGAAAAAGATGGATGAAAAAAGGATTGCATGTAACAGAGATGAGAATATTGCGATGGATGTGCGGAGTGACGAGAATATATAAAGTGAGAATTAAGTATATTAGAGGAAGTTTGAAAGTTACGCCAGTGACAAAAAAATTGAAAGGAAACCGTTTGTCCTCGTATGGTCATGTGATGATGAGGAATGAAACGAGGTATGAATATAAATCTGGATGGATGGAGAGGTAGAGTACGACCAAAGAAAAGATGGATGGACTGTGTGAGGAGCGATATGAAAGAAAAGGTAGTCAGTGATAGCGTGACGGGGGCAGGACGGAGAAAATGTGTTGCGCCGACGCCAAGTAACATGGGACAAGGGCAGGAAGATTATGATGGTTTTTGTTTTAATAATATTTTTATTTGTTTTTTTTTTGTCTACTGTGTCTCCTGTGCGAGTCGCAAATAAACCGGAAATGGTATTTTTTGTACATTTCTGTAACCCCATTTTGTCCTCATTTCTCCTTAACTAAATCTCGCCTAATGATCCACCTATTAGACGTATGTAACAGCTTTTAACTACGATATCGAATTAACCAGAACACGCTCTTCAAGGGCTAAGTACGAAACGTAGTTAATAATAATTTATTAGCATGTGGTACTTGGCTTTTAACGGTACGGAACAATTTGGTTAATTAATTGTTCGATACACTGGCGAGCAAAATTAGAGAGACGACGAAATGTTTTAATGTATTTTATTCAATTACTACAAATAGTATAGGTTTTTTTTGATTAGGTTAATTTTGATCCTCGGCTAGACTGAGCAGTCTCATTTGACTCTATGCCTTCGAAATTAACATATTAGGTATATTACAAGTAGATATTGGAATACATGCTGATGACTTTATTCTATATTCATACAAATGGATTTTAGAACAATGAGAATCAAAAAAATCTTAAAGCACAGTGTTTGTTAACGTTGAGATTTGTAATAAACAAACATAAAAATATTCTAAATAATTTCCTAAAATCCCCTTTATTCTAAGTAATTTCCTCCACGGGGCTGAATGAAATTAGCGTTTAATTACTTGTTATTTATTGACATTAATCAAGGTGTTTTTCCCTTGTCATGGCGACTGAGGAGTGGAGGAAGTTTCCCTCAAAAGGATTTAAAATATGAACCTTGCGTGGCCATAACTGACACAAAATCCTACAAATTTTATAAAGGCGAAAGTTTGTTAATGTGTAAGTGTGTTTGCATGTTTGTTACTCTTTCACACAATAACTACTGAACGGATCTGGATACAATTTGGCACAGAGATAGATTATAGTCTGAAATAGCACATAGCATAGGAAACTTTTGATCCAGAGAATATGTTATCTTGTGATAATTTTTGTCAAAAAAGTAAAAATAACGAACAGATTTTAACAGAATTTTCCTAGGCGTTGAGGCATTTTGCTACCGCAATATTAACACTCCATTGCTCCTTGCCAGTACAATAAATGGTCCTGCAAATAACCCTTTCTTTTGTGTCCCCCTAATTGCGTCACTATGTGTATTATCATAAAGTTCGTCGTCCCGCAGTGGGAATACTGGCGTATCAGTCTAACATTCGCATCAGCACTTAGTCTACTAGTTTACACAGGATGGTTATTTTACGATATTGGAAAACTCATCAATGTTTTATATGCTTAGACAAACGTTAGCTAATATTTTAATTAAAGTAAGCCACTGTTGGCAAAAGAGTGTTGCGGTTGGCGTAATTGATGCCTATGTTTGCGATATATTGATACCTTAAAAAAGGTTTTCAGTGTTGTTTTTTTGCTGAAAGTAGATTAAATCAAAACCATTTTAGATAGTCTTGCGAAACTCTGCAGACGTAATGAGTTTCGATATCTTATGACGATAAAACGAAAAAAAAAACTTAATGCCTAATACTCACGTAATCACAACAGCTGCAGCAGCCTTCGATAGTAAAGTGTGTTTTGCGAAGTTTTACCAGATAATTTCAGATGACCCTGCAATATATTTCATACTTATTATTTACATAATTTTGACACTTTACAATTGGAACATGCAAGATGCACTACTATATGACTACGGAATCTGCAGGTTACACATTAAACTACAATGGCTAAAAAAAATTAAAATTATGTAGGAACTATTCAAATCAGATTTAGTGATTTTACACTGATAAATAGAGAGACAAATCTAAAACCTGATACATATCACGAAATAATGGGAAATGCCCTATCTCCCCAAGTTTCCCAAAATGATTTTTAGTGTTCCGTACCCAAAGGGTAAAAACTGGACCCTATTACTAAGACTTCTTCGCGGTCCGTCTATCTGTCCCTCTGTCATCAGGCTGTATCTCATGAACCGTGATAGCTAGGCAGTTGAAATTTTCACAAATTATGTATTTCTGAAAAAAACTTTGAAGGATAGCATTAAAACGATGTGAAAATAGACAAACAGCGATTCGAAACGATTCAGAATACTTCCTCCCTTTGTCCCAATCTAAAGTTGGGTGACACGCAGCAAGTTATGGAGTCTGCTTGGTTTATGGTATAAATCAAAAGCGGTAGATGTGAAATTAAAAGATGTTAATTTTGAAAAAAATATTACTTTAAATAAATTAGATTTGATGAGGTTCCGAGAAATGCTAATTAGAATGGTGGTAATTCAAAAGCTATTGAATTAGTTTTACAATTATTGATTTAAGTAAGAGATGTTGTTTTTGTCGTTTGATCACTATATCACATGATTCACCTTTTGTGTGTTTAAGACGTGACTCCACGCGAGACACAATGGCTTTTTTATTGTTTCGCTAATTAGGGGCACACGAAAGGTTAAAAGCTATTTACTGATTACTTAATGAATAACTTGGTTGCCTGGAAGAGATCGCGGATCGCGATAAGGCCGCCTGTTGTATGTTTGTTTTTGTTATAAGATGTCTTTTTGAACTATTTTTATCTTGGTGTACAATAAAGTATACATAAATAAATAAATAAATATAAACTTCCATAGACTCGTTGTAAGTTTTTTTAAGTATTAAATAATTTGTTCTAATAAATTCGAATACTATAAATTGCGAACTGTAGCCAAACAAACTCTACCAACAATTTTATTAATTGTCACACCCATTTAATATCAAAGCAATCTACATTTACTACAATAAATGCTTAGACTTTCAAACTAACCTACTCATACTTGTCACAGAGTAATGAACACGAAACAGAGAACATAAATAAAACAACTTTTTATATGAGCACTCTGTACTAAAATAACAGGTCAGTAACATTGACTCTTAGATATACTCTTTCCCTAAATACTGATCAGTAGATTACACGATGTTTCGTTATTCTATTTTCCGTGATAACACAATCAGAGAGTACAGTCATCGTGATAAGTGTTTCGTGTTAAGGGTGCCTACAGATTTTCTAGATTTTTCACGATCGATACCTGTGATCAAATTAAATTAAGTAAATGTCCAGACGATCAACTATGTGTTCAAGTAAATCACTGATCACTAGATTACAAGATGTTTCGTTATTCTATTTTCCGTGATAACACAATCAGAGAATACAGTCATCGTGATAAGTGTTTCGTGTTAAGGGTGCCTACAGATTTGATAGATTTTTCACGATCGATACCTGTGATCAAATAAAATTAAGTAAATGTCCAGACCATCAACTATGTGTTCAAGTAAATCTCTTAGAAGCTGATAGGTTTTATTGATCTCGACACCACATTCGATTATATGTCTTCTTATCTGGTGTCTCTCTAATTAATAAAAATTGCCCATCAACTCCAAATATTTCTCTTTAGGTTTCAGTACCCAAAGGGTAAATCGGGACCCTATTACTAAGACACCACGGTCCGTCTGTCTATCTGTCACCAGGCTGTATCTCATGAACCGTGCGTGACAGACTAGATAGCTAGACAGTTGAAATTTTCACAAATGATGTATTTCTATTGCCGCTATAAAAACAAATATGAAAAACAGAATAAAATAAATATTTAATTGGGGCTCCCATACAACAACAACGACGTTTCGTGCGCGAGTCCGACTCGCACTTGGCCAGTTTTTATTCATGCGGGGTACAGATGAGTTGCACTCCTGCGTAAAGGATTGGACTCAGATAGAAAAACACAGAAAAAACTAAAAATAAAGGTGCGGATGCCTTTGTCTTGTATGAAATGATAATAAACGGCAAAGAAGCACTTGGAACTCAAACACATCATATCAATCATCGATAGCTGTTTTCAAAACTCGAGACTGAAAATCTACGGGTGCCTTTACCCGCTCATCCCTTGGGACACCCAACTGTTAGAGTTAAAATATGAAACCTCCTTGGACGTGCTTCCCGAATCACCCAAATATTGGGTCTCAGCAGACTGCCTACGTATATCATGGTCGTTATTTATATGCGGTATTCTCGCTTTCGAAACAGTTTGGTTTTTGGACCGAAAATTGACGCAAAATTAATGTGACAAAAATACGTAAGCTGCTGTAATTAGTTGCAATTTTCCATAGATAATCGTTCACATCACTTGCTTTGCAATAAATTAAAAGCGAATCTATAATAATTTCCTTCCAGAAACCGGGGTCGATATTGAATAAGTATAAATGACATAAATTAATTAGGTATTGTAAATACAATACAATAAAAAATCGTTTGATATTTACCAGTAGAAAGGTTTTTAGACTTCTCTTCTTGATGATACAAACTTGCTTTATGTTCTACTTCTACTGTGAATAGTAGAAAACAACTCTCTAGATAAAAGCTACTAAACACAAGCCCTGAGGTAATGGACACGCACTAAAGACTTGTTTAGGTAGGTATGCCTGTCTATATTTAGAGAAAAATAAACCTTGTATTTTGGGTACGAATCCTTGAAAGTCTCTTAGACATTACGACCTAAAAAGATGTGACTTTTCTGAAGATATCACCTAAATGGGTTTATAAATTAACTCTTAGAAAATATTCCTTAAGTGCTACTTCGATAGCAAAATAAAGAACTTAGAAAATCACTAAAATATTGAATCGTTCGGAACGGTTTACCGGCTTGATTGTGAAGTCCTCTCAGCGGTGAGCACGCAATCGCAGCGATTTGTTGTTCCGCGGGAACGGTTCGTCTGAAGATGCTCTAAAACAATATCAATCAATCATTGTCAATATTACAAGCTGGTTTGTACTTGAGAAGAACTAAGTGTGTGGTTGTTGTAAAACAGTTAGGTATTTCTTACTAAATAAGTATGCCGCGTTACAAAAAAAAAGCAATCCGACTTCCAAAACAAAACACGAAAAATAACTTTCTTTGCCGTAGTAGGTGTCTTTTATTCATCTCTTTTTAGTTTTGGTAGGTACCTCCAATTACCATGAAAATCATTCATAGCCAAAGTACATCTCATGACGATACCAATAAGCCCAAACGCGTCTAGGATACTTTTTTTATTTCAACTGTCCAGTACTTACCTTCCGGCTTCATCATTAGACCAATTAGAACCAATTATTTATAAGTATTTGATTCATCATAGTCGTAGTAGTTAAATATTCGAGATATCTTATACCCGTGTTATATTTATCACTAAGAAGTTCCAGTGACCCTCTGTGGTCTTCTTCATCAGTTCCACTTCACCAAATGATACTTTTTGAGTGCGAATGTTTGCTGCATTGTTGATGAAAATACCAAAATCGCCATACGTATGGCAATAATTTTTGAGGAGTTCTCTCGATTTCTCTAGGATTCCATCATCATATCCTGACCTGATGACTATGGGACCACTTGGGAAGTAAAACCTTTCAAACAAAAGATGAATTTTCCAAATTGGTCCAGGCGAAATTGGGTAATCGGGGAACATACAAAAAAATAGATTTCTCTATGTCGGCGAGCCCAAAAAGGAGAATAAATAAAAAATCGTATTGAGCTAGATAGTAATAACGATTTTGAACTGATTACATAAAAAAATGTACAAGTTTTTAAATATTAGGCAAATACCGACGAAAAATTTCTATAGGGGTCGAGAATCATGTATGTAGTGAATCCATGGTATTTTTTTTCACGTCGGTGTTAGACACACCCTGTATTTTATTTTTACCGACTTTTCAAAAGGCGGCGTTTCTATATTCAAGTGTATGATTTTTTTTATTCATAATAATCTCTGAACTCTTCAACACTTCCTTAACAACTAATAAGCAAAATACCCTGAAAAAGAATTTGAATTTATAATCGGTTTAACAGATGCTAAAAGGTTCAAAGAATTTATGAAGAAAGCCTTTTATGATAATCATGCTTAAAATTCTGTGGTACCATTATCTCTCGTCATAATTCCCGATACAAGGAGCATACCTAACAACATCATCACCATTGCAGCCAATAGACGTCCAGTGCTGATCATGGGGCCCAGTGTGCCATCAATCGGTCCTGTGCATCTCGTCGTCATAAAAAAAATAATGCATTGTGCGATAAGCCATACAAATAATAATGCATTTTGCTAGAACAAAACCCATTCTGCCGTCCTATACCTATGTAGTGTCATTTTACGACATTTGGCCGATTTTCGAGTTTTGAGTTTATCCCTTCGTAATCAGCAAAAATTTATAGATCTTTCTAAGAAATATTTGTCTACGATCAAAGGATGCTGGATAAAAATAAAAACATCCCAGATTGATACGAATACATTTATAAACATATGTTTGATAAGGTAAAGTAATTGATTTTAATGAACAATGTGTCTATTCGAAAGTGTGCAATTAGAAAAAAAAGTTGTCACCGGAAACACTCGCTTAAGACATGCAGTTGATAAACAACATCGATTTTTATTTTTTTGCGGTTTTCTGTTTTTCATCTGGTTATAGAATCAAAATATAATTTTGTCAGATGACGGCAGTTATTAATTAACTCATAGCACAGAAGCCATTCTTCATTTTATCAATGCTGCAAAAACTAAAAAAACAAAATATAAATATGATGAGGAATAAGATTTAGTTTAAATTTATTTAAATGTTTAATTAAATAGTTGCCTTTTTTTAATTTTAGAATTTTATTTTACATGAAATTATTTTTAATTTTCTTTTTAACAGTATACTTAAAAAAATACATTTTTAAATTAAATGTTATTATAAATGTAACTTAAAGCCTTCTCTATCCCTTTTTTTGCTGCCGTGATAAAATGAAGAATGGATTCTGAGATATGGGAACTATACTGCTGTCATCTGACACGTTTTCCACACTGTACACGTTTTCCCCTCCAAAACATTATAATTTCAACAATCTTATAAGTGTCAACGTAAAATGAAAATAGAGCTCACAAATTCTCTACTAATGAAGCTCTTATATTCATGAAGCACCAATGAAAAGCTTTAAGAGCTTCTCTTGAAGTCGGCTATATCATTTCATTATACTTTCTACCTAGACTAATAGATTTTTACCTTTAAAACGGACATTTTGAAAGGACAAAATAGAAGCTCAAATTAACTTCGTACGATGATAAACAATGTATAAAACTCCATGTATTCCTGAAGAAAATGATCCAAGTATTTATTTTCAAAGTTTTTTTCAAAAGTGTGCAATAGTGTAGTGATTTTTAATAGATACTCTAAATACTATGGAAATTAAAGGCAGTATGCATTTCTGAGAATGGCAATTACTTATGCTAAGTCATTTTAATGAAAAAATATGCAAGTAGAAAGGGGAGTGCCATTTTTTCCCGTCAAGAATGGAGATTACCGCAATTTAAAATGGTAATCAGGTCTGTACACAATGGCCTAAGTTGGTGCATTTGTAACGTCAGCTTGATGGTGGTATTAGAGTGCAATATTTCTTGCTAATACTGATAACGATTAAGGTCACTTTAAGCATTGCAGCTAAAATTTCTTCATAGTTTTTTTTATTATTATTGATAGACTCGCGTTAGACCACTTTTGCGCCTGATGTTAAGCGATGATTGTGATCGAAGGTGAAGCTAGCTTGCCTATAAGTAACCTACTTATTCACATAACGACCCCCAGATTGTAGCTATCAGGAAAAATAGATACCATCAGGGAGTTCCACTCCTTAGCTTTACGCAAAATGAAAGTATTAATTAGTTACTTTTTATTCTAAAATTATTATTTATATCACCAGCCTTCAGACAAAATAAAACAATAAATATCACGTTAAAATACTCCCAAAATAATAATTTATCACTTAGCTCAACTTTTTATGCCCGAAATTTCAAAATATGGCGACAACTTTCACAACCTGATTACACTTTTATTGAAAAACTCGCGAATATGAAGGTTCACAATATTAAAAAGTTCAGGAGTACGATTTACAAGTGAATAAAAGGTAGCGTCGACTTCTTTTGCATATTTTTCTATCTGACTCATTTAAACGTTTTTAGGTCTCATTTACACGAACTTTTCTACCGAGCCATTAAGGTAACGTTTACAAAAAGTATCATGTAAAAATAGAATTTTGAAGCCAATAAATAGGACTTTTTGAAATCAAATTACATTTTCTTGGAAAATAGGCTAATTTAAATTAGCAAATTCTAAACGTCAAAATATAAATTACTGCCCTCATTTACTCTTGGGTCTCGCTTTTAGTATAAGTAAATGTAGATTATAAGTAGATATGTATCTACTAAATAGGTATTAAACAGAAGGTACCCTACACTAATTTTGGTAATAAGTAAAGGTCACTTCAAAAAAACATATCTTGATTAGTTTACAAAGATCTGAGGAGCTAATATTTGTAGAACAAATTCAACATTCTGAAAGAATAAACGTACATAGTCCATTTTGCTGGTTTGCTGGCAGAAATTCCTTAAGAAATAAACAGTACCTACTTATATTTGAGAACTAGAGAAGAGTAATGTTTTCCACTGTATATTTTTACCGTGTATGGTTACATGAATCAAATAGTATATTTATCAGGAATGCTCAAAGGTAACATCTACGGGAGATGCGGGAGAATGACGATAACATAGTTAGCCCCAGTCAACCTCACCTGCATGCTCTGGAAGTTTGTACACACAAACATCCAGGGACGACAGCCTTGCAGCTGTTGTGGTGCTCCCTGCTAGACAACTAACGAGGCAATGGCGCTGCACAGCATGATTTTCTTCTTGTTTACGTCTTTTTAGTTCGCTTTTTAAGCAGTCGGGTTTTTGATTTTTTGAATTAACTTTTTTTATTTATAACTTTTAAGTTATTTTTTTTAGAATTAAAGGTAAATTTTAAGTGTTTTATATTTTTGAAATCAATCAATACCCCACACGATGGGTTTAGAAGGAAAAAAAATTGGGCTCCCACAATATGGCGCCCAAAATCCGACATTTTCCTATTTTCCGATTTTAATGTAGCCAGAGACACTCGCAAGATTAAGACGAAGCGATTGACGTAGTAGTAACGAAGAATCATCAAAATCGGACTACGCGTGTGTTCACTAGAACGCCACATAGGAACAAACATACATACATATACATAGACTGATAAACACATTACCCTCCTTCGGCAGTCGGGTAATTAAATAACAAAATGTGAGTAGGTATAAATAAAAGCAGATGCATGTCGTGGTTGTGGCAAGAAGCTTTCCATTCAGCATAATGCTGTGCAGTGGGGCACCCACAGCAAGGCGCTGAATTTCAGTGGTTGCCAAGTGAGAAATGCCAGATGGAAACCCAACAACCCTTTGACTCAGGGCTCATTGGTAGCAGATCGTGGAGAATCTGTTTTTGACGTTCTACTGGTCGAGAGTGGACTTACTAGTGCATTTTGCTGTCCATGGTATGCGTAACATTTTACTCCGGTACCCATAGATATAATAAATTTCTATGCCTACCACATCTCAAAAGCCTCTACCAATACAAAAATATGTTTCTTAACCCTCTCTTTTATGGTTACTCGTAGTGTATTCTGCATTAAGACCAGCTGTAACAAAGCACTTAAGTTTTCCCACTTATCGTTAACGATGAACCATTTCATTGCAAAACATAACAATAAGGATTAATATTATGTGTTAGCCTATTATAACTTACATAGAGTTACGATAGTTGCTCCATTTCGGTTTGAAAATAAATCTGTCTCAAAAGGATAAACCTTTGATGTTGACACGGCCTGAAACCTCATTTTGACTATCAAAAGAAATAAATGCTTTTTAAGAAACCACTGAACCCTGTTTGTCGAACTACACGTATCGTGATGGAAAAATGAGAGAAATGCCGACGACCAAATCTAACATTATTGTACAGAATAAATTTTAATCGCTCTGAATATCGTTACAAAATTAACAAAAGTTCGCTGTCGGAGTGTTCAAAGTCGGATTTTGAAAATGTAGGTCTAGCCCACAATTTCTTAGTCAAATTGGCTTATGTCAATTTGCGTCAAAACACCTGATAAACTAAAATTGAACTGCTCTGAAGATCACCCTAAAAATAATCTTTTTTGGACATGAGAAAGTTTCAGATAGTACTCCTGACGACAGGGTATGGTTGCTCAAAAGTCAAAGTCAAAGCCATTTATTTGCATTAAATGCGGTACAAAGCCTTGCTAGCTCCCTCTCCAATAAGAAAGATTTGTTAAAAGCTAACCGGCTCTGTTAAAGTTAGTGACTATTGTGTATTAGATACAATTATTTGGAGAAATATGACTAAAGCCTATGTTGTGTATAAGTTTTGTGGTGCAGTTCCAAACCATTAAATGTACCAATTGTTTTTTACAGATAGGGAAATTGTATTTTTTTATAGTATAAATTCCGCTTTCTGACTTCAAAATTCAATATTCATCAAACTCTACTTAAGACTAAAAAACTTTGATATTAAACTAGGCTCTGACAAGTCCTTTACTCTAAATACATAATTTGGAAACCGGCTATAACACGAATTAGCGCATTGTCTGATTTATTGTCTATGTTTAAATCATTGTGGCATATATAGGTCTTGAAGTTACTGGTACCTACTTACTAAACTTTTAACATAACATAATTTTAGTTATCGAAAATGTATTTCAGTATCTCGTTTGTCGCAATTATTATTCCAAAACCATGTTCCGATAGAACGTTTCACAATTTAATAGCACGCTCGTTTAGGTACACAGAAATAGCCACATAGTTGGTCCAAACAATAACAACAGTAACATAATATGCAGCCGTTATTTCCCTAAAACTCGCAAAATATTGTTATAGCCCCATAAACAAAGATACATGGACAGATATTATTATATCAGACAAAAACAAAAGCCCATTCGTTGCTGTTTTGTTGTTCACAAAATCTATGAATATTATTTTTAAAATCACTACCTAAATCGCTTCGTACTCGATCTGACAGCTGTCAATGTCAGTAGCAAAACCTTTTGATATGTTGAGGCAAGCATGTCAAAATTGGAGGCTCAATACAAGCTTTTACGGAATCAAACAGATTCAAACTAACACTGCATAAAATAAATACTCAATTTTCATGTTGTGATAGTTGATGACCGACTTTTGTGAAAAACGAAACAAAATAATAGTTAGTTTGGTCAGTGGGTTGTCTTAGGTTTCCATTTAATAGGTGATTGTGGGAAGTGTGTGTGTGGGGCCTGTGAAGTAATCAATGACATTAGATTGACTTGATTATTATTGGATTTATTTGATTAGTGACATTCGTTATGGCTCGACGCGATTCGATTTATATCACACCGATAAGCAAGTACAGTACAACTCTTTTCTTAATGTCCTTTGGCAAACTTCGTGCAAAACGAAAGAATTACACTTTCTGAGACCATGAGTTAGATGTTCGATCCATTTTCAGAGTTATTTCATAATTAGCCGTCATCACTCAAACCAAAACCTAAGTTAAAAATTACGAAAAAAAGCCACCAACTGTAATACTTACTAGAGGTTTGTTTTCTTCAAATTAAGTAATGTCATCGCTAAACAAATTAATCTTATTATTAAAGTATTTGCCTAAAGAAGCATGGAATAAAAAGCACAACACCCAATTCTGAAACTTTTGTAACTGTGCCACTTTTTACTCCCCTAAGAGCCTAACAAGCTTCACCGATTTTATTCCTAACTTTTAAGCCCGTATGTGACTTGTGTCAGCAACAAATATTGCAACAAAGGGTCGTGGTCCAGTCCATTATACTGAAAAGAGAAGGCCTTTAGTATATTATTCAAAAGGAAAATGTAATAGCACGTACCTTTAAGTTTGTTATATGGCTTCGGGTACCGTATGGTGACGGACGTAAAGAATTTCACCATCCCATATCATCCCGTGGGTGTCGTAAGAGGCGACTAAGGGAAACACCAGAGAATGGGCAGCAGCGTTCTCTGGGCACTTTATCAACAAACTGCGATCGCCAACCCGCCTGCCAAGCGTGGCGATTACGGCAAACCCCCCCAAACCATGATAAGCACAACAAGAAAACGGCCCCGAGTGCCCGGCAGCCCGTCTACCCTCGACTACGGTAGCGGTCGAGGCGATGGCGTGGCAAGGGGTGCAAAGAATCCCCGGAGTGGACCCGGCTACCCCAATAAACACCGACGACTGGACCTGGCTACGTATAACACGCGAACACTCCGGACCGACGAGAAGATAGCCGAACTCGAGGCAGAATTGAGCAGGTTGCGATGGAGTGTTATAGGGTTATCTGAAGTCCGAAGAGAGGGGGAGGACTCGATAATCCTCAAATCCGGTAACCTGCTCTATTTCCGAGAGGGTGACCGGCAGTCCCAAGGTGGTGTCGGGTTTATCGTCCACAAGTCCCTTGTGAACAACGTGGTGAAGATCGAGAGTGTGTCGACCAGGGTGGCGTACCTTATACTCAGAATATCCGCAAGATATTCGCTGAAGGTCATACAGGTCTACGCCCCAACCTCGGCACACCCCGACGACGAGGTAGAGACCATGTATGAGGATATCTCTAAAGCCATGCATGGTTTCAAAACTCACTTCACCGTTGTCATGGGGGACTTCAACGCAAAACTGGGCAAACGAGACGAGGATGAGCTGCAAGTGGGGCAATTTGGAGTTGGACGTCGGAACCACCGGGGTCACCTACTGGCCAGTTTTATGGAGAAGGAAGGCCTCTATATGATGAACTCTTTCTTCAGAAAGCGTGAGCACAGGAAGTGGACATGGCAAAGCCCCGATGGTGTAACTAAAAATGAGATCGACTTCATCATGTCGACCAAGAAGCAAGTGTTCAATGATGTCTCTGTGATCAATTCGGTGAAAACCGGGAGCGATCACCGCATGGTAAGAGGCACATTGAACATTAATATCAAGCTTGAAAGGTCTCGACTGATGAAGTCCACGCTCCGTCCAGCACAGATCCAGATCCAAAACCCCGAAACCTTTCAGCTCGAACTCCAGAATCGTTTCGAGTGCCTAGGGAGCTCCGTGGACGATTACAGCGATGGGTTCGTGGAAGCTGTCCATACGGTCGGGTCTAAGTTTTTCAAGACCCGCCGTACAGATAGAAACAAAAAGCTCTCTGATCCAACTCTAAAGCTAATGAAGGAGAGGCGTGAGATGATCCTGCAGTCTTCAGACGATGCGGTGAAATACCGGCAGCTAAATAGACGGATCTCAAAGTCCTTGAAAAGCGACCTCCGCCGCTTTAATACTGAAAGTATTAAAGATGCGATTGAGCGGAATAAGGGCTCCAAGGTCTTTGCAAGGGATCTGTCTATTGGGCAGAGCCAGCTCACAAAACTGAAGACCGATGATGGCAGGATCGTTTCCACCAAACCGGAGCTTCTGAGGGAGATCGAGAGATTCTATGGGCAGTTGTACACGTCAACCAGTAAACCCATTGCGAATCTAGCAAACGACCCAAGAGCTAGATTGACCCGACACTATACCGAAGACATCCCGGATGTCAGCCTGTACGAGATTAGGATGGCTCTGAAACAGCTTAAAAACAACAAGGCGCCGGGTGATGACGGAATCACTGCTGAACTCCTGAAGGCGGGTGGAAAACCGGTCCTTAAGGCCCTTCAGAAGCTGTTTGATTCCGTCATACTCGAGGGCAAAACGCCACAGGCATGGTGCAGGGGTGTGGTGGTACTCTTCTTCAAGAAGGGCGACAATGCCCGGCTGAAGAACTATAGGCCCATCTCACTTCTTAGCCATGTCTACAAGTTGTTTTCAAGAGTCATCACGAATCGTCTCGCGCGCAGGTTTGACGACTTCCAGCCTCCCGAACAAGCCGGATTCCGAAAAGGCTTTAGCACCGTAGATCACATACATACGCTGCGGCAGGTTATACAGAAGACCGAAGAGTACAACCTGCCTCTCTGTTTAGCGTTTGTGGACTACGAGAAAGCCTTCGATTCGATCGAGACTTGGGCTGTACTGCAGTCTCTCCAACGGTGCCAGATCGACTACCGGTACATCGAGGTGTTGAAGTGTCTGTACAGAAACGCCACCATGTCAGTCCGTCTTCAGGATCAGACCTCGGAACCAGTCCTTCTCCAGCGTGGCGTGAGACAGGGAGACGTCATTTCTCCGAAACTGTTCGTTGCTGCGCTGGAGGATGTATTCAAGGTTCTGGACTGGAGCGGCCTAGGCATCAACGTTAATGGCGAGTACATCACTCACCTTCGGTTTGCCGACGACATAGTGGTCATGGCTGAGACCATGGAGAGCCTCAGTACAATGCTCGATGACCTCAGTAGAGCTTCCGAAAGAGTGGGTCTGAAAAAGAACATGGACAAAACCAAGGTGATGTTGAATGCCCATGTCACACCCATTCCTATCAAGGTTGGAGACTCTACACTCGAAGTTGTGGACAACTATGTCTACCTGGGACAAACGATCCAGTTGGGTAGGGCCAATTTCGAGAAAGAGGTCAACCGTCGAATCCGACTCGGCTGGGCAGCGTTCGGGAAGTTGCGCGATGTCTTCTCGTCCAACTTACCACAGTGTCTCAAGACAAAAGTCTATGACCAGTGTGTGTTGCCAGTGATGACATATGGCTCTGAGACGTGGTCGCTAACAATGGGCCTTATCAGAAAGCTTACAGTCACTCAAAGGGCAATGGAGAGGGCTATGCTCGGCGTTTCCTTGCGTGATCGAATCAGAAATGTTGAGATCCGTAAGAGAACCAGGGTTACCGACATAGCCCGAAGAATTGCCAAACTTAAGTGGCAGTGGGCAGGGCACATTGCTCGCAGAACGGATGGCCGATGGGGCAGAAAGGTTCTGGAGTGGCGACCGCGAACCGGAAGACGTTGCGTTGGAAGGCCTCCCACCAGGTGGACCGATGACCTGGTGAAGGTTGCAGGAATCCGCTGGTTGCGGGACGCACGGGACCGGTCAATGTGGCGACGCTTGGGGGAGGCCTATGTCCAGCAGTGGACGTCTTTCGGCTGATATGATGATGATGATGATGATGGCTTCGGGCGAATATGTAACGTCCAGAAAGGTTGTGTTTTCTCAAATGCATTTTCCTTTGTGGGTTCCGTATTGCTGTGGCTTCGTTTTGTCTATTTAGCTGGAACAGCTCAGCTGATTAATATCACTACATAGTATTAAACAAAATCGCTTCTCGCTGTCTGTCTGTCCCTTTGTATACTAGATCTTTAAAATTGTGCAACGGATTTTGATGCGGTTTTTTAATAGATAGAGTGATTCAAGAGGAAAGTTGATATATGAGAAACACTGATAATTTTAGAGTTTCCAATGTGATGTCGTAAATAAACAAATTTTTTGCGCTTACATAGTTAACTCTGGCTGAACCCTACGAGATAGATCAAAATAATGAACTCTGCCCCTAAGACGACCCACTGACCAAATAATGTACTACAGTATTGCGTAGCTTAAAAAGTTCTACAAAAAAATCGGCGATGGTATATGTCTATCTCTTAGGGATTACCCACATGAACCATTTTTTAACCTTATCTTTTTACGAGAAATAATGGCTTATTTACGAAGCGATTTTAAGAAATACAGCATTTATCCTTATCCAATTAAGTACCTTTATTACATTGTGCATTTAATATAGATCAATATGGCCCTTTACAGCATGTAATTTAAATTAATATTTTCGAAGATATTACAGATATAACATGCAGGGACATAGCGGGTAACTGATTCTGTTACTCTATGGAATAAATTACAAGAAAATATAGCCAGTGATATTCTGATTCGGCGACGGCGAGAGTAAGTTTCAGATGATGTACAATATGATCAAAACATATTTGACGAAGCATTATTTGGGTTGAATAAGGTAGTGCAATTACTTTCGGGTAAATCGATCAACGATTCTGGGCTGCCGATGTCAGCTAATACTACTAACTCAGATTTAACGAATAGTGCCGAATACACAAGAGAAACATTATACGATCAATCGAGACTTTTACAAAATACAGATCAAGATGAGCCACGATTAAACATCGATCAGAAAAAAGTATTCACTACATTACTGTCGTCAATAGATAACAATAAAGGAAAAATATTTTTCCTTGATACCCCAAGAGGTACAGGAAAAACATTTTTAATCAATTTGCTTTTAATAAAAGTGAGATCTACGGAAAACATTGCATTAGATGTCGCGTTATCCGGCATTGCCGCTTCGCTTTTAGAAGGTGGCCGACCGCACACTCTACATTCAAGCTCCCGCTGAAAATCGCCACCGATGATAATAACAGCGTCTGTAGTGTTTCTAAACAGAGCAATAAAGGAAAAATTATGCGTGACTGCTCATGAATAATCTGGGACGAAGCCACCATGTCAAACAAGACGTCTGTGGAAGCACTGGATAGGACAATGCGCGATTTGCGCAGCAAAAAATCACCTATGGGTGGATGTACAATTCTGTTCTCAGGAGACTCGTCAAATCCTAACAGTTGTGACTCGAGGAATACGTGCTGACGAAATAAATGCTTCCCTAAAAAGATCCAACCTTTGGCCATACGTCAATAAATTAGAGCATAAACTCACATTAGGGTTTCATTGTCTTCACGTGAGAACAGGCTTTTTTCAGGGATGCTGCTAAAAATTGGCAATGGAGAGTTAACACAAAGTGATGGAAGGATTAACCTAGAAATTTTTGATATACAACATCCAAGAGTTTTTCAACAATGTCTATCCCGACATTGATAACGTAAGTTGTAAGACTATATTATCTGGTTTAAAGAAAGAGCGATTCTGTCACCAACTAACGAACAAGGAGATAAGGTAAATAACTTGATTCATTCAAAGATTGATGCGGCAAACATACTACTCGTTCGATACTGTTCTCGATTTGGAAGAGGCTGTTCATTTTCCTACAGAATTTCTAAATTCTTTGAATTCATCTATTCATCGGTTGTCCTGTTATTTTATTAAGAAAACTATATCCACCTAAACTTTGCAATGGCACGCGTTTCTGGTAAAATCACTAAAAACAAGTGAACAATGAAAAAGAGAAAAAAGAGAAGATGTATTGATTCCCCGAATTCCTCTGATATCATCGGATTTACCGTTCCAATTGAAACGCCTACAATTGCCGGTAAAAATATCTTTTGCAATGACCATTTATAAATTGGGGTCTGTCCCAATAGTCCCATTGGCCCAGTCCCATGGTGGGACAAGTGGGATAATATATTCCACTTGTCCCATGGGACAACTGATACTAACATATTTTTAAAATTATATCCCAATAGTCCCATGGGACAACTGATACTAATATGTTTTCTAAATTATGTCCCATTAGTTCCATTAGGACAGCAAGTACTGATTATATGATTGCGACGGTGAATCAGTCAGCAGGGTAGGTACACCAGGTGCATGTGAAAATGTAAAATTCACTCCAAACTGCAGGAACCTATTAATGAAGGAGAAGTAGAAGACTAAGTAAAAATTAAATATGTTATTATGTTTTAATTGTTAAAATTAATAAAAAAGTGTGAAGGAAAACATCGTGGGGATATCGACATGTCCTTGGGCAGAACCCTCTCTTCCCCCAACAGTCGCCAAAAGAACCTTGCTCTATCGACCTTCGAGAACCAGATCTAACCACAGGCAAAACAGAATTCGCAAATCACTCCTCTTTAAGCTATGACCATATTATATTTCAAATAATAAGTTGTTGTTTACCTATAAAATTGTGGTAATTTAAATATCTTTGTTAATAAATTGTATGCTTAATTATTTTTTTTTCATTCTATGATATACAGGGTGGCCCAAAAGTCGTGGATCAAACGCTGCTAGGGGTTAGATGGGGTCATCAGCTGCAAAAAGTTGTTGTACGGGAGGTCCTTAAGGTCAACCCCTGCAGAGTTATAATTTATTTTGTGTTTTTATGAGAAAATTGACTTTTTTTAACTAATTCTTACTAAAATTCGGAAAAATCTACATCCTGTATCTTTTTTATAATTTTCAATAGATTGGTACTGATGAGTACTTGCGTTAGACATGCTATTTATGGTTGTTTATTGGGTGTGTTGAAGATAATATTAAGTTTTACGATTTTTTTTTTTCTCAAATCATAACTTTTTATTTACTTCGGACCCCACTGTGAAAAAAAAATACTCTACCGAAAAGTGACCCTGTATTACAAGTTTTGGCGCATTTAATAGGGATTCTGAAAAGGTATTACACATGGCTATGCGTGGCTTTGATATCTTTCAAAAAAAAAGAATAGCAGAAATGTGGCTGCAACATGACGGCGGCGGCGCCCCGCCTCACTACGCTCGAGCAGTTAGAGATCATTTGAACGAGCGCTTCCCCAACCGGTGGATTGGTCGAGGCGGACATATTGCGTGGCCACCCCGGTCGCCCGATTTAAATCCATTAGATTTTTAATATCAAAGCCACGCATAGCCATGTGTAATACCTTTTCAGAATCCCTATTAAATGCGCCAAAACTTGTAATACAGGGTCACTTTTCGGTAGAGTATTTTTTTTTCACAGTGGGGTCCGAAGTAAATAAAAAGTTATGATTTGAGAAAAAAAAAATCGTAAAACTTAATATTATCTTCAACACACCCAATAAACAACCATAAATAGCATGTCTAACGCAAGTACTCATCAGTACCAATCTATTGAAAATTATAAAAAAGATACAGGATGTAGATTTTTCCGAATTTTAATAAGAATGAGTTAAAAAAAGTCAATTTTCTCATAAAAACACAAAATAAATTATAACTCTGCAGGGGTTGACCTTAAGGACCTCCCGTACAAAAACTTTTTGCAGCTGATGACCCCATCTAACCCCTAGCTGCGTTTGATCCACGACTTTTGGGCCACCCTGTATATGTCGCATCAAGGCTGGCCGATAGATGCAAACCATCGGGAAGTCAGGATGTATTCCCATAGGTTAAGACATCCTGTAGGTAGGTGGGTAGAATCGTGAAAATGCAATCACACAAATTATTCGATACACTATTCACAGTTACAATCCTTGCTCACAAATATAACAATTCTACGATGTCTTAGCTCTAAGGCGGTCAGTACTAAACTGCTATATTCTGCTGTCCCCACCAAGCAAGTGGGCTTTTTGGAATTGAAATGAGAAGCAGGTGCTCTGGCTATACATTATTTTCATGGTAATATGAAGTATCTGGTTTTGGTCAGCCAGCTCGCGATTAGGTATCCTCCGACTGCACAGTATGATTTTTTTCTTGTTTACCTTTTTTTAGTTCGCTTTTTAAGCAGTCGAGTTTTTTGTTTTTTTTAATTAACTTTTTTATTTATTTAATAATAGCTTATTTTTAGTCGCCTTTACTAACTTTATTAAAGGCGATATTATGCGCGATATTATTTTGGGGGCTGACGCGACAAAATGTATAGTCGACAACTGAATTCATTGTGTGCGGGAGCGCAGTCCCTAACGAACAGCGGTATAACATGTATATAAATTAATTAATTAAAATTACAACTTATGTGTCGGTTTTGAGTGAGAACAATAAACTACTGTGAGACTTCTATGTCTATGACTTTCAATTACTTTCCCTACCCAAGGCACACTACACACCAGGGACTCAACATTATTATTAGTAACGCGGTATTATGTGTACTTACATATAAGAAAGTTATCTGTAGGATATTTTTTATTTTATTTATTTACGCAATCACGCGAACGAAGCCGCGGGTGGAGTCCTAGTATGTCTATATTACATTATCATTAAAACTATGATCCTAGACATATATTACGTAATACCTACCCTCTAAGGTAATAGGAATAGCGGCAATTCCATTGAAGGTCGACACCGCAAAATAAATAAGAAATTTACAAAGGCAGAAGTATTTCTTTATAATTTTGCCATTAAGTATTAGTAGACGATGACGACGTCGCAATCATACTCGTATAATCAGTACTTGCTGTCCTATGGAACTATTGGGAAATAATTCAAAAACAAAAATAGTATCAGTTGTCCCATGGGACTAGTGGGACATACTTTTAAAAATATGTTTGTATCAGTTGTCCCATGGGACTAGTGGGATATATCATCCCACTTGTCCCATCATGGGACTAGGCCAATGGGACTATTGGGACAGACCCATAAATTGCAGGGTCAATAATTCAAAATATAAAGGGTTCAAATTTCTGTTTTGAAAATTATTAAACAATTTATTAGAAAAAAAGGCTAATGAAAATGAACATATTTTCAACCCCTAATAATTGCCATAATCTTTTATTTTATTTACGCTTACTAAATTATCTATATTTGGAAAATGAGATCTACTAAAAATATTTTACTTAGTAGGACATCTTCTCATATTTTTTATTATATTCAATCAACAAGGTACTTAGAAAAAAAAATCTCATTAAAATTATTAATTAAACAAAATTGCAGGCATTTAATTTACAGCTTTTGTCGACAGCAATAACACAGCTAATTTGAGCATTCAAGGCAAATTGGCGCTAACGGCACATCATCCTTAGATGAAAACTCTTGGTCAAAACTAACTTAAAAAATATCAGTGTGTGATGGAGTGTTTTGTTGAACTGCAAATGGCCCTTCGTATTCGGAATCAGATGCGCAACTTTTTCCCAGTACATGAGTTCTTTCATCAGTCTCCAGATCACTGCATTTGGTATGTTTTCGTCGTTCACTCCGTCGCACCGCTTAATAGCAGCGTGTCTACGAGCCATTATAACTAAAACAATAAAAAATATACTATTAAAAATCACAAAACAAATTATCACGTAACCTCCTCCACAGGGGTCTCTCAGACCCACGCCAGTATTTATTTACTGTGTGGTGTTTAAAGTGGGAAAAGTTTTGGATGAAGAAGATGTGCGAACATGATTGTATTTAGAAATTGGTTTAAAGCTTGCTGCGTAAGCATTCTGACGCCCTCTATAGTTTGTCCATTTCCGATAACGCTCGGAGTGACGTTGACAGTTATTAAATAACAATAATATCAAAGTTACAGCGAAAACGTGTCAGTACAATTTACCACAGAATAGTTCTGATATAAATTGGCTTTTTGTGGCCTCACACGCTTTTTCACAGCCCTTTGTTCGAATAAGTGATTTTTTTGCGATTATTTTGGTTATTTTTATGTTGTTTTTATTCAATCTTTATTCTTTTGTATATTTTGATGACTTTCTTCACAAAATAAAGAGAAAATAAAAAAAACTTGGCACTCAAAAGTAAATAAATACCTAAAATAAATAACGGACAAAATTTAAATTTACTAAAAAACATATCTTCCTATCCCTCTTGGTACTCGTAGTATAGGATTGAGTATGTTAATTTATAACTTTACGTACCTATGAGAATCACATTACATAGATAATGTTATAATAATGACAGATGTTAGATAATGTTGTTGTTGTGATAATGTTACGTAGATGATGGTTATTATAAAGTTTATAATAATAATAATAATAATAATATCTGTGGCCTGACTTGTCAAGGTTGACAACTGAAAAATTTTCATCCCTGTTTTTTATGAATTTAAATTTATCAAACCGTTATAATTTCCATATAAGAGCCTAATAAAAACAATTTTAATAATGTATTATCCGTGTGTATATAATAAAACAAGAAGAAGAACGCAATAAAAATTTTTCGGCATGATCCAAGCAACACAATTTCAACCTAAGCAGAAATGTTGACAAGAAGCCAGGCCCGAGCCAAAAACACACGCCTAACACCTCCGGCCTCGTCGCCCAGCTCCGCCTCGCCGCCACCGGAACCCAGCCCCATCGTGAGTGCTGTGACGCCGGCCGTGGCAGTTGCGTCGAGCTCGAGCGACGAGTACTTCTCGCCGCCGACGACACCACCACCTGCGCGTCGACGGGGAGGATGCCGGCCGCCGGACCGCTTAGGACCTCGAGGCTTACCGGTCTCTGATAGGGTCCCAGCACCCGGCGGAAGTGTGCAGCGCATGAAATGGACACAATCCATTAATGAAAATGTCATGCGCGCATACTTTGGGGCTACAGAGGGAGGAAACAACCTGACCGCGTACCGTGTCCGGATGCTCTCTTTGTTTCAGGTGCTTGAGCCAGCCGTCAACGTTTCGGCCCAACGACTTTCGGATCAGGTGCGGGTCATCCAGCGTAATCGTATGTTGGATGATACTGTACTTGATCGCCTCCGAACGGAAATGAGTAACCGTGTCACTGCCCCATCGTCGCAGGCTGTGGTGCCACCACAGCCCAACCATATTCCCATCCACGCTGACGAGGAGAGTAGTGACAGGGTTACAAACGTAAGTACCCAGTGCAATGAGCAATTGAGGAGTGCTTTGGAGTGTGCTATTCGGGAATATCGCTACATGCCACCCGAACTTAGGCCACGATTACCTCGTTTGCCCATGCATAACAAAAATAGGGCGCTGGTGGCTGTTCTGGATTCGCAGTTGTCAAACTATTTTGATGACTGCGAAGACCTCACTGATACACATTCGATCATGTACTGCGCGGCTGTAGCGGCATGTCGTGTAGCCCACGTCAGATTTGCAGATGACAGGGCTACACGACCGAAACCAGCCGTACCGGCTTGGCAGTGCAGGATCGAACGTCGTATTGGTGGGGCCAGAACACTCATTGGCAAACTAATTTGTTTCAGGGAGGGCAATAATCGCCCAAGAGTGATGCGCTTTGTGAGACGAGCATTTTTGGGGACTGACGTCAGCCCCCAAGACTATATATCCCGTGTCACAGAGCGCATCGACTTCCTGAAACAAAAAGTGTTAGCATGGGCAAACCGTATTCGTAGGTACAGGCGGAGAGTGGAGCGATATACCCAGAACCGTACATTCCAAAGTAATGAAAGGTGGGTTTATCGGGCTTGGGAGCGACCCGACCAAGGTGTGACTGATACGCGCCTGCCGGATGATGACGCTATGTGTACATTCTGGCGCAGCATCTGGTCGGTGCCTGTCAGTCACACGGAAGGTGAATGGACTCGGGAGGTCGAACGAGCGTGCGATCCAATACAAGAAATGGGGGCTATCACGATCAGCCCCCAAGATGTAGCCCGTGCAGTCCGTCCGTTGCCAAACTGGAAATCTCCAGGGCCGGACGGGCTGCACAACTTCTGGATTAAGTGGCTACAAAGGTCGCACGCTCGTTTGGCATCTCAGTACCAGGCAGCCTTGGAGTCTGGTTCGCTACCCAAGTTCCTTACAACAGGAATTACCCACCTGCTCCACAAGGCTGGTAGAACCGCGGAACCCAAAAATTATAGACCTATTACATGTTTACCGACGGTCTATAAGGTTCTAACATCCATTTTGAGAGTTAAAATTAATAAACACGTCGATAATAACTCCATCATGTCGGCCTCTCAGAATGGATGTAGGAACGGGTCCCGCGGTACTAAGGAGCTACTCCTTATTGATATGGCCATTAGCCAACAGGTTCGGCGTTCCCGAAAGGATCTGTCGACATGTTGGATAGATTATAAGAAGGCCTATGACTCGGTGCCTCATACATGGCTCATGAGGGTGCTAGAATTGTATAAAATAGATATAACTCTACGCACCTTCCTGATGTCGTGTATGGGGCAATGGAGCACAGTCCTTCGCTATCCAGGATGTCGAAATATCCAGAGGAATAGCGAACCTGTACGGATTGAGCGAGGTATATTCCAGGGCGATAGTTTGAGTCCACTTTGGTTTTGCCTAGCCCTGAATCCTCTAAGCACGCTGCTGGAGAATTCAGGGCTGGGCTATCGGTTGAAGAGAGGTGGTCAGGTTATATCTCACCTCCTTTACATGGATGACCTGAAGCTCTTTGCCCCCAGCAATCTTCAGCTGATGGAGCTACTGAAGGTAACTGAAACTTTTAGTAGTGCCATCAGGATGGAGTTTGGTGTGGACAAATGTGCGGTCATGCATGTAAAGCGAGGGGAGATTGTGGAATCCGTAGGAATTCAACTCGCGGATTCCATAAACCTGAGATCCCTCTCTCCAAACGAAACCTATAAGTATTTGGGTATGTCGGAAGCGTTAGGTATCAGCACTACTGACATGAAGCAATCGTTGAGGGAACGCTTCTTTGGCCGCCTGAAGAAGGTATTCAATAGCCTTCTTTCGGGCGGAAACAAGGTGCGCGCCTTCAACGGTTGGGTCATGCCGGTATTGATGTACTCTTTCGGCATACTCAAATGGACTCAAACGGAACTTGACGCCCTGGATAGACGGGTCCGTACACTGCTGACTGCATATCGAATGCATCACCCACGATCGTCGGTCATGAGATTGTATATCCCGCGGAAGTGTGGAGGCCGAGGCTTTTTAAATGCCAAAAACCTCCACAACCGCGAGATATGCAATCTCAGGGAATATTTTATAAACACAGACGTCGGTATGCATCGAGATGTAGTAGCAGTAGACAAGGGACTCACCCCACTCTCCTTGGCGAATGAGAACTGGCGCAGGCCTGTAGTGCTTGACACTAACGACCGCAGGGAGGTATGGCAAAGTAAGGAGCTTCACGGACGCTTTTTCCGGGCCCTACATGGGTCCGATGTAGACCAATCAGCGTCCGTAGCCTGGCTGCGTTTCGGTGACCTCTTTGGAGAAACCGAAGGTTTTGTCTGTGCAATTATGGACGAAGTTATCATGACGAATAACTACCGGAGATTTATCGTGAAGGATGGCACGGTTGACATCTGTCGGGCATGTCACCGCCCGGGTGAATCGATCCGCCACATTATCTCTGGTTGTTCTCGACTTGCTAACGAAGAGTACTTGCATAGGCACAACCTTGTAGCCAGGATTATCCATCAGCAACTTGCTCTGAAATACACTCTTGTGGAATCGGAGGTGCCGTACTACAGGTATGTGCCCGACCCAGTTCTCGAGAATGGCAATATCACATTGTACTGGGATCGGTCCATCATCACTGACAGGACTATTATCGCTAATAAGCCGGATATAGTGGTGGTGGACCGAATCGAGAGGCGTGCAATGATTGTTGACATAACTGTTCCGCATGACGGGAACCTCGTGAAAGCCGAGAAAGATAAGCAAATCAAGTATCTTGACTTGGCTCGCGAGGTTGTCGACATGTGGGATGTGGACACAGCGATCATTGTACCGATAGTCGTGTCAGCCAATGGCTTAATAGCCACGAGCCTCGACCAACACCTTAGGAGGCTCTCGTTAGGCGGCTGGATCAAGGGCCTGATCCAGAAAGCAGTATTGCTGGACACGGCTCGCATTGTTAGGAGGTTCCTCTCTCTGGAGCCCTGACCGCCGGTAGCTTGGACCCTGTTCCCGATACCGGTGGGCCTCTATTTTTTATATTTTTAAATGTTTTTCTATTTTTGTGTTTTGTAAAAATATTTAAAAATGTAATTGATAAGAAAAGAGTTGAATAAAGGAGATAATAATAATAATAATGTTCATACATTTTCTAACATCCACATTCTTCTTCTTTTATTTATTTTACCATTAATGTACCCACACATAATAAAGAGCCAAGAAGAAGAAAGAACGGAAAATAGGTACAAAGGGACGGTTATTTAATAGAAATCTCTAGAGAAGAGAGTTGAAAAAAAAGATATGTGGACACTAAAGTAACAGAAAAAGTTCATGTACGTACAATAGTGGTGCATAGGCGGACTTAACATCTTTTTGTGTCGGTTCATCAAATTATATTGTTTGGGCCCAGTAGGTGGCCACGTTTATTGCAGCGTTGGCAGCATTGTTCGTCCCCATCCACATTGCTCAAACAAGATAGTAAAACAAATAAAATTTAAGAAAACCTCCGACACATTTTTATTGCATTCTACATAATTTATCTAGTAGTACATTCGCTTCCAATCTATTAAACACGTAACTATGCACGATATCTTGCGAAAACACCCCGATTCAAACAGTAAAACGCCCATAACTTTTGAACGGCCGAACCGAGTTTAATTAAACATAGCGAACACTCTCGTTAAAGTTAGATTTTAAACAAAAAAAACGGATTCAAAATCGGTTTATCCGTTTAGGAGCTATGATGCCACAGACATATATACACACATACACAAATGCACAGGTAGGGATACACATGTCAGACTTATAACACCCCTCTTTTCCCGTCGGGGGTTACAATGGGAGCCGAGCGTAAGAAAGCCTCCCCGATAAGATATAGTCACTTCATTGAATCCTTATCCTGTCTGGACGTCAACATGCAATTACAATTTTTCTGTTAAAATTTTTGGCCATAAACTACCTCACACAATAGCCGATAAGAAGTAATAACAGTAGTTTAAAAATTTATTAGGTAGGTACTCTTACGGTCGACTCCTGATCATATAAAACCCTCTCATTCTTAGTAGAATCAGTATCTAAACTAATAATTTCCATGCTGTAATATAATATTTATTAATAAGTCATGCTGTAACGTAAGCTCTCTGCAGCATATTTATATTTGTATAGAAGACCTCTGTCAAGACTCCCACTGCGCATTGCCCTTGAGGATTTCAATTTCCTGCGGCGAAGCAGTCGGTATATACTCAGGGACCGAAGCGCTGCTACCTCAGGTCACCACAATTCGGGCAAACACGGGTAAATACGGGTAGTAGTGGAGTTGAAATCACATTGGACGGCGACAAATTCGTATATTTACTGCAATATGTAGAAAAGGAATTTACTGCTTTGGTTACGGCCATCTAAGTAGATATTATATTATGAAATATTTATATGTACGTAAGTAGTTATGTGTTCAATTTTACTGTCCATGTTGCGTTCAAAGGCCTCCCACTAGATGGACCGATGGCCTGGTGAAGGTTTCGGGAATCCGCTGAATGCGAGACGCACGCACGGACCGGTCCTATGGAGGCCTATGTTCAGCAGTATTCGGTTTTTCAGCTGAAACGATAATGATGATGTTGTGTCCAAATATCCTGTAACGGTCTAGGTCGCAAAGAAAAGTACAGAAGAGGGCGATGTAGTGGTTGGAACCGGTGTGCCTTCCTCTTTTACCATCAACCCATCTCGTCCACATTCATGATCCAAATATTGCCACGACATTTTACCCTATTCTGCGCAACATCATCATCATCATCATCATCAGCCTATTAATGTTCCCACTACTGGGACACAGGCCTCCTCTCTGTGAGAGGGAATGGGCCGTAATCCACCACGCGGGCCCAGTGCGGGTTGGTGGATGTCACATGTCTTCGAATTTTTGGTTCTAGGACATGCCGGTTTCCTCACGATGTTTTCCTTCACCGTTTTGAGAGCAGTGGTGATGAAATAATTTACACAAAGTAAAGCGCCTGCCTGGGCTCGAACCCACGACCTACAACTTGTAAGTCGCGGCCGATACCACTGGGCCACCACTGCGCATCACATAACATAAATATACATGATACATGTATGTATGTTTATCTCTTCCACAGTTGACTGCACGACGCGGCGACGCACAGAACAAAGAAGCCGTTTCCGACTAGAGAGGCCATTACAAATAATTGATAGTTGTGCGGGAATCCACTGGATGCGAGACGCATTGGATCGGTCAATGAGGCGACGCCGGTGGTAAGCATATGTCCAGCAAAGGAAGTTTTTCGGCTGATATGAGGATGAGTTATGTCCAATAAAGGATGTCCATCATCATTTTGGTGTAAAATAAAGGATATTGTTGAGAGAATGAATGACAGGCGACTAACAAAAGGTATTTACAAGGCAGACGTGTTTGGAAACGCTGGGAGGGGATAGCCTAGTAAGAAATACACAAATATTTTTGTTGGAGTTCTTCAGAAAAGCCAGCAATTTCTACCTATTACAGGTTATTCTATCGATCATTTCATCATTCCAGAGGAAGGACATTCACTGATGGACATAGACCCCCTTAAACCGTCTGTGCTGCTTGGTTCGATTACTGATAGGACCAATAGGTTATAAGAAGTTAACTTTCTAATTTAGTTTTAGTTAACTAGGTATGTATTTAAAAAGGTTTAAGTTATATTAACTATCTATTTACTAACTTATTTTCTTTCTAAATCAGAATATTCATCAAATTCAAGCGAATCACTTAACTGATAGAAGGTAATAAAGTATATTTTTTTAAATTTAATTTTGTTTCATTCAAACTTATTTTAAGAATGAATGTTCGTTATTTGTGTTCAAGTGTACTAAAATTACTTATTCCAAACTTAATTGAAGAATTCAATGGATTCAATTATCTTTCGAAAGTATTGGCAACAAAAGTATTATTAAATTAAGAAGAACTCTTAACTAATAATTAAATCTACTCAATATTGATTACATTGTAATTGAGTTCAATTAAAACGACTGTAATAAGTTATTTGATTGAAATTAACATTATTTTTATAGATAAATAAATAATTGTATTTTTGTATAAATGAAACTAAATGAAGCACCCTACTTTTTAGAATTCACTATACACATATAAGTTATTAGTTTTTATGTGGATCCCTGCAACGCTCACCAGGTCATCAGTCCACCTGGTGGGAGGCCTTCCAACGCAACGTCTTCCAGTTCGCGGTCGCCACTCCAGAACCTTTACGGCCCATCGGTCATCCGTTCTGCGAGCAATGTGCCCTGCCTACTGCCACTTAAGTTTGGCAATTCTCTTACGGATCTCCACATTTTTGATTCGATCACGTAAAGAAATGCCGAGCCCTCTCCATTACCCTTTGAGTGACTGTAAGCTTTCTGATGAGGCCCATTGTAAGCGACCACGTCTCAGGACAGACATACGTCGTCACTGGCAACACACACTGGTCATAAACTTTCGTCTTGAGACACTGTGGTAAGTTGGACGAGAAGATACCGAGCAACTTCCCGTACGCTGTTCAACCGAGTCGGATTCGACGGTTGACTTCTTTCTCGAAGTTGGCCCTACCCAACTGGAACGTTTGTCCCAGGTAGACATAATCGGCCACAACTTCGAGTAGAGTAACTTCGAGTAGAGTCTCCGATCTTGATAGGAGTGGGTGTTACATGGTCATTTACCATGACCTTGGTTTTTTCAATGTTCATTTAAAGACCCACGCTTTTGGAAGCTCTACTGAGGTCATCGAGCTTTGTACTGTGGCTCTCCAAGGTCTCAGTCATGACCACTACGTCGTCGACAAACCGAAGGTAAGTGAAGTACTCGCCATTAACGTTGATGCCTAGGCCCCTCCAGTCCAGAACCTTGAATATATCCTCCAGCGCAGCAATAAACAGTTTCGGAGAAATGACATCTCCCTGTCTCACGCCACAATGAAGAAGGATTGGTTTCGAGGTCTGATCCTGAAGACGGACTGACATGGTGGCGTTTTTGTATAAACATTTCAATACCTCAATGTACCGGTAGTCGATCTGGCACCGTTAGAGAGACTGCAGTACAGCCCAAGTCTCGATCGAATCGAAGGCTTTCTCGCAGTCCACAAACGCTAAACAGAGAGGCAGGTTATACTCTTCGGCTCTTCTATTGGCTTATTTAAATTAAATTATCAAGAAAATATTTTATCCCATAAATCTAATGTTCGCAAGGTCTACCTATGAGCTTGAGGTTTGAGGTTCGTTTTTGTGGTCGGGCAATGTGTTGTTTTCATATGGAATTGATCAAAAACTTTCTCGATTAGGATTGATGTCAAAAGCGCTTCCCGTATTATGGGTGAAATGTGGAAGTACATACTAGGTCAACTTCTGCAAAACCTTTCAGGTAATACACATGTGGTATTATGAAAATATTTCGAACTAAAACAATAAAGCCGAGGCCTCATTAGTGCGTTGCGTTGCGTCTTGGCAACGGATCAACATTGCATCAACAACATCAGCATTGTATGCCATACCTGAGTTGACAGTTTGACACTGTCCGTCGTAGCACTGGAGCTGCTACAGCGCAGCGCAACACCCTCCCCCTGCTTCATCTCTCATCCGTCCTTCGCAACGCATAATGTGGCATGTCACTAAAAATACATGTAAAACGACGCTACACAACGCAACGCACTATCAAGGCCTACTAAAACGACTTCTACATACATCTTCAACTGTACTCTCAAAAATCCATCACAATCATTACTACTACTACTACTATATATGTCATGGGCCAAGTGATTACTCAGGGCGCTATGTATAATGCCCGGGCAATATGAATCTAGCTAAGTCAAATCGGGCAATGTAATGAATAATGATTTAAACTACTATATTTATCTTATTGTCTGGTCATTATGAATATTGCTACGTAACGGTTGGGCAATTTGATAATAATGGTCAATGAATTAGTCCAAGAGCAAGCAAAGCGAGCTCAGGAGCTTAGAGCTCTCCGCCACGGATAGGTAAGATTCGAAGGAGATGACGAGAGCTGAAGTGAGCGAACGCAGCTTCCGTCATTTCCTCCATGTTAGGTTACATTCATTAGACCCTGCAGGCAGAAATAGGAGCCCCGCAGCGGGGCTCCGTCAACGTTGCTGCTTAATTATTAATCATACTTACCTATTCTATATTAAAACCAATGTCAACATTAAAATAATAAAAAAAACACATATTTTATTATCTGGCCCAATAAGTGATGGGCATTATTAAGAAAGCCCGGTGTTAAAGTGATTAAGGTTCAATATTGAATGTAGGACTTCGTAAAAAATAAACACACGTCTTTACTGAATCAGGATTTATTCCGAACTACTCTAATGAGCAAAACAGACAATTATAGGTATATGACCGAATATACCGCCCATCAAAAGGGATTTTTAACAACATCTTGTATGATTTTTATGCAGGTCTGCAGCGAGTTTTCGATTTCTTCAGTAGTAATCGGGGACTGTATAGATTGATTTTGTCTTAAACTTAGAAATCTTTTAACATACGTGATAGTCTTTAATAATTCCGGTAAGTCATCGAAAATTTCCATTTTTCTGTATAAGGCATTTTCTTCGCTTTCTCTTGTGAGGTAAGTATTAATGGTTTTTCTTCTTTCTAAGTCAGTTTCTTCGTTAATTAATGTTTCCATGTGTATTTCCTTTTGTTTTAGGTGTTCCGGACCGTGCCACGAGAGTGCATATTTTCTCAAGTCCGAAGCCAACATTCCTCTTGATGCGACATCGGCTGGATTTTGTTGTGACTGTATGTGGAACCACTTGTTTCCAATATTGTCAAGAATAGTTATTACTTCTAGGGGCTGAGTCACCCACGTCCGTAGGAGTGTACCCCATTCGATTCCCTACACGTGGTCCCCGGGTGGTGCAAATCAGGTGACAAACTGGTGGTAGGCTTCGGCCGAAGGCTTGCGACCACCCACCGGGCAAAGACGTACCGCCAAGCGGCCTAGTCGTGTTCCGGTACGATGCTCGGTGCAGCCACTAGAGAAGTTGGGTCGCGATAGTTGCTCCACTGCAAGCAGGCCGGCCTGACTCGCGCTGTTATGGACGTATCGGGAGACTGGTCGCGGACGGTAGCGGGATCCGAGGCACAGTGCGCCGCTGGCCGACCGCAGGTAGTTGGGGGCCCAAGTAGTGTGCCAGCCACACATGGAAGGCTGCCCCGCCAACTGTCGAAAAATCCCGGAATGCGCCATCGTGCTGGTTGGCGACCAGACGAGAGTGCCCGATGGACATTTCTGGGGGGGCTCGGGCGTCCCCGCAGTCTCCAGACCAGTCCCCCAATGATGGCGTCCTATCGACGCGTGTCTGTAGGTTGCAAGCGTGGGACCTCATCTTACTTCCTTCTTCTATCCCTCCTTTTTCACTTAAAATGCCAAGGAACAAGAGAAAAACCGCCTGTTACCAAGCGGCACCGCAACCTACTAGTTGGCCGCTACGTCGTCGGCTTAATCGGCAAAAGCCCTGACGAGCGGCCCCTCTTCGGGTTCCTCTTCGCTTCACCGTGGGTGACCAAGCCACGGTTACTGAGCCCCCCCCGCCTCGACAAAGCGGGAACCCACCGGGGGGGACCCAGGGTATACCCTGGAGCACATGTTCAAGCCACGCGCTGGTGTATGCATGTACGCCCGGGACGACATCTGCTATCGGCGTCTCCGTGACCTTGAAGACTCAAATTACTCAGTGCTATGGGCCCTAGTGGACACAGGTCTGGATAAGATCATCTATGCCTGTGTCTACCGATCACATAGCGGTGATCTGGAGACAACCAGGCTCACACAGTACTTGAATGAGGCGGCTGATGTGGCTCAGCTACGATACCCCTCCGCCCAACTAGTGTTACTGGGGGACTTTAATGCCCACCACCAGGAGTGGCTCTTCCCATACCAGTGCACTGACCACGCTGGAAGAGAGATGCGAAATCTTTCGATTGCGTTAAATCTCACCCAGCTGGTCCAAGGGGCTACGAGGGTGCCGAATGTTGATTCACATACAGCCAATTGCTTGGACCTTCTGCTGACAACTGATCCAGACCGATACTCAGTGTCGGTATCATCACCTTTGGGTAGTTCCGACCACTGTCTGGTGAAGTCTGTATCCGTCTACTCCCCGCCCGATCCAAGCCCAAGAGGCACCCGGCGGGTTTGGCGGTACAAGTCAGCAGATTGGGATGGTATGCGATCTTTCTTCGCATGCTATCCTTGGCGGCCCACTTGCTTCTCTTCAGATGACCCATCGTCATGCGCTGACGCAGTGGCCGATGTGTTGCGTCAGGGGATGGAGTACTACATTCCGTTCTCTGACGTAACTGTGTCCAGCGTTGACCGTCCATGGTTTGGTGCCGAGTGTGACCGCGCAAACGTGATTAAACACAAGGCGTACCTAGCATGGGTCGACGCCCGTGTGCGCAAGGCAAGGGGCGTGAGTCAGAAGAAGAGAGCCTTCAACAGGGCTGCCAAGTCCTGCAAAAAGGCGATGCGAAGGGCTCGGTTTGACCACATTAGCAGGATCGGGGACAAACTTGCTTCACACCCCGCAGGTAGCAAGGCGTTTTGGTCCTTGGCTAAATCGGTTGAATCAAGCCCCTGGCATACCTAGAAGACAACGACCTCCTTAGTGACCGCCAATACGGCTTCCGCCAAAACCGGTCAACTGGGGATCTTCTAGCGTTTGCCATCCACATCTGGAGTGAGGCCATCGAGAAACACGGGGAGGCGCTTGCTGTCTCCCTTGACATATCGAAAGCCTTTGATAGGGTCTGGCACGAGAGCCTTATTGGTAAGCTTCCTTCCTTTGGTCTGCCTAGTGGTCTGTGTGACTGGATTGCGGACTTCCTGAGGGATCGGTCCATCCGAGTGGTAATTGATGGCTGCTCGTCCGGTCAGTTAGGTATTAACGCCGGAGTCCCTCAGGGGTCAGTGCTCTCGGCAACATTGTTCCTGCTGCACATTAATGACCTGCTAAAACCCGGAACCTTTGGGTATGCAGACGACAGCACTGTTGCTGAGAGATATGTGTCTAGCGCACGGGCTACCGGGCCTCAAATTCGGTCTCTTCGGGAGGCCATGGTTGAGCGCTTGAACCTGTCTTTGGAGGCAGTCTCCGAATGGGGCAATGCCAATCTAGTCAGTTTCAATGCTGCTAAGACCCAGGCGTGTCTTTTTTCCGCAAAAAAAGAGCCAATTCCACCCAGCTCCATCCTTCCGTGGTGTAACCGTGCCGATAGCGGACCACCTCGACCTTCTTGTTGTTACGTTGACATCGACCCTCAATTTTGGTCCTATCATTGAGGCAAAGGCTCAATTGGCTGCAAAAAAGTTGGGGATCCTTGCGAAGGTGGGACGGTACTTCACGCCTGAACAGCTGCTCAACTTGCATAAAGCGCAAGTTCGGTCATGCATGGAGTACTGCTCTCACCTCTGGGACGGATCTGCCAGGTACCAACTAGATGCACTTGAGTCGATTGACAGACGGGCCAAGAGACTTATCGGCAACGATGCGCTGGTCAACTCAAAGCTCCAGAGCCTTGAACACCGACGACGAGTTGCCAGCCTGTCAGTTTTCTATCGGTTACATTTCGGAGAGTGTGCGATGCAACTGCACAATTTGATTCCGTCTAGCCCTTTCCATCATCGGACTACAAGACGTACGGCAATGCGCCATCAGTACATGGTGGATATCCCACCCAGTGGTCAAACGCGAGCCTATAATAAATAAAATAAAAAATATACTCTATTTCTTACAAATGTATGCCATCTTTTTGGATCTCCTTGCAGCCATGACAACACTATCGTGGAATCAGTCCAACAAAGCTTTAGTAACCATGACAGGAGAACTGCACCGCACCATTCCAGCCGTGGAAGGGTTAATGCCTTGACCGGAGCAAACTTTGCCTTGGCAGCTATAATTCCTGTCTGATAGTCTCCGTTGAGTCTTCTAACCCTCAGGTAAGCAACAGCTCCATACGTCTTAGTTGAAGCGTCACAATAACCATGAATAGTAACATCTTTCAACGTTTCTTGAGTAGTAAACAGCCATCTCTTCAATTCCATTAAATATCTTCAAAACTGTGTCTAATATTTAACCATTCGTTTTTTGTTTCAGGTGAAACTTCTTCATCCCAGTGGATCCGTCGAAGCCATAATTTCTGGATCATTATCTTTGCAGGTACCAGTGCTGGAGCTAACCATCCCAGAGGATCAAAAATTCGTTGAACCTCGGCTAATATTTTTCTCTTAGTGACTGTTTCCGACAAGGGTGGTAGCTTTAGGTTATATTTAAGTACATCTTCTCCCATATTCCAGGATAAGCCCAGTGTTTTTATCAAACCGTTTAACTTGATATAGATGTTAACATGAGAGCTGAGCTCAGCTGGATGAAATTCTCTTAGGAAATCGCAATTGTTCGACGCCCATTTCTGTAGGATGAAACCACCTCTCTTTAGAATTGCCTTCACATCCTTGGCTACACCATCTGCTTCGGAAACTGTATCTTGACCGGACATTAAATCGTCCATGTAAAAGTCTTATGTAACGGTAGCTGCTGCTCCAGGATGGTTCTTACCTTCATCTTTCGCCACCTGGTGTAGAGTTTTGACGGCAAGGTATGGAGCACATGCCGTGCCAAAGGTGACTCGCAGAAGCCGATATTCCTTTACAGGTTCATTAGGGCTGTTACGCCAGACAATTCTTTGGTAATCTGTGTCCTCTTCCGAAACGAGTATTTGTCGATACATCTTCTGAATGTCGGCTACAAATGCTGTCTTTTTGAGGTGCCACCTCATGACGAGTGATCTCATATCTTCCTGAAGTTGCGGTCCAACAAGTAACTCATCGTTAAGTGCTATGTTATTTGAGCCTCTGTGAGAGGCTTCAAATACTGGCCTGACATTAGTCGTCTCACTTTCTTCTTTTACCACTGCATGGTGAGGAAGGTATACAACTGGTTTATTGCTTTCATCGCTTGGAACTTCATCCATGTGTTTCATTTCGTTGTAATCATTAATTGCCTTAGTGTACTCCTTTCTCAGATTATCATTCTTTCTGAAACGTCTTTCCAGGTGAAATAATCTATTTATAGCTCCTTCCTTCGTATTACCATGCGGTGATTGTGGGTTTTCTGTTTTAAATGGCAGCTTGACAATGTAACGCCCTTCACTATTTCGCCTGTATGTCTCTTTATATATTCGCTCGCAGGCCTTTTGTTCTTTGGTAAGTTGTCCTTGCGCATTTTTTTCAACCTCCCACATAGATTTCAAAATTTCATCTAGATCCAGCTTATGATGCATTACTAGTAGTATCTTTGGTTCTGAAGCTTGTGCCTGTATCTTTCCAAATAAGATCCAACCCAAGCTTGTCGTTTGGGCACATGGGGAGCCTGGTGGACCTTTGATTATCTCAGCCTTTAAAATTTGAGCACAAACTTCTACGCCCAACAGCATGTCTAATCGCCCTGGCGAATGAAAGCTCGGGTCAGCCAGGGTGAGTCCTTTTAAGTGTGGCCAGGTGTGCAATGTACCAGTAATTGCTTCAGATGGCAAGTGTGATGTTAATCGCTTTGGCATTACATAGGCATCGACCTCAATCTTGATATCAATATCATATCTTGAACGAATTTCGACTTGTATCACGTGATTTACTGTAGTCTGTGTTGCTCCAACACCAGATTGTGCCCTTTATTTGCGATCTCTTGACTCTTAACAGTTGCGCTGCTCGCTCACTAATAAAGTTTGCTTGTGAGCCCTGATCTACCAATACTCGCAACATTGTACTATGTCCATCTACATCTCTTACTTGCACTAATGCTGTAGCAAGCAACGCTGTTGACTTCTCCGACACAAAGTGCGTTGACAATGCTAACTCAGGATTGTCACTGTGTTTCACTTTCTGTTGGTCTTCCTCTATTTGGGTTTGTTGTGTTTTCACATTGTCTGACTGACTGCTGCTGGGTTTATGTAATGTAATAAGTTATGATGGCGGCGGCTGCATCTTCGGCAGGTCATTCGATTGCGGCATCTCTTGACAGAATGTCCTGACGTTAGACAATTGAAGCATAAATTATTTTTCTTAACAAACTCATTGCGTTCATTCGGTTGTAACGTTTATTTCCATACCGTTGTGCAAGTGTATTCCATGCCTGTTCATAATTAATGTCCGTGATATTAACATGCTTCAACAATTCTTTGGGTTCACCAACCAGGCTCAACTTCAGGTAATGTAATCTTTCGACGTTACATAAAGACGTGTTGCTGTGTACCAACGACGTGAACATATCTCGGAACATAGGCCAGTCCTCATAGCTCCCGTTGAAAGAAGGTAACTCGATGCGTGGTAAGTTAACTCGTGGCGACGGCGGCGACGAGGCTTCATGTGTTTGTATCTGATCATCTGTAGTTTTCGTAGACATCGACAACATATCCTTCAAATCGCCTAATAAACATGAGTATAAATCTTCGACCAGAAAATAATCTTCGTTTACGAAATACGGAACATCATTTCATTTCTTTTAATGTATTCAGAGCTAAACTCAAACAGTACGTCACTAACAACACAAAACTTCTGAGCTAACGATAAGTCTCACTAAATCAATGTCGACATCGTGCCTACCTACATTAAGAAAAAAAACTGTTAGCTACTGGACTACACTAACCTTAGTCATGTATTTATTCGCTAAGTGAACAATGTATGTTCTTTTAGAATAAATAAAGAATCTTTAAACCGATTTACACTTAGGCGTAAACTTCACTAAGTCTTGATGTGTCGTATTAATCGTCCGCATATATCCTTCGATACTTTGTAACTTCGTTTCGATATAACCTCTTGTTAATCTTTGCTTCGGACATTTCTTTAAATTACTTTGTGTCTTCTGTAATAGTAAATATGTATCTTCCAACGAGTTAACTAACTGTTGCTGTTCACTAGTTAATAGTTGATGTGTCGTATTAATCGTCCGCATATATCCTTCGATACTTTGTAACTTCGTTTCGATATAACCTCTTGTTAATCTTTCCTTCGGACATTACTTTAAATTATTTTGTGTCTTCTGTAATAGTAAATATGTATCTTCCAACGAGTTAACTAACTGTTGCTGTTCACTAGTTAATAGTTGATGTGTCGTATTAATCGTCCGCATATATCCTTCGATACTTTGTAACTTCGTTTCGATATAACCTCTTGTTAATCTTTCCTTCGGACATTACTTTAAATTATTTTGTGTCTTCTGTAATAGTAAATATGTATCTTCCAACGAGTTAACTAACTGTTGCTGTTCACTAGTTAATAGTTGATGTGTCGTATTAATCGTCCGCATATATCCTTCGATACTTTGTAACTTCGTTTCGATATAACCTCTTGATAATCTTTCCTTCGGACATTACTTTAAATTATTTTGTGTCTTCTGTAATAGTAAATATGTATCTTCCAACGAGTTTCGATATAACCTCTTGTTAATCTTTCCTTCGGACAATACTTTAAATTATTTTGTGTCTTCTGTAATAGTAAATATGTATCTTCCAACGAGTTAACTAACTGTTGCTGTTCACTAGTTAATAGTTGATGTGTCGTATTAATCGTCCGCATATATCCTTCGATACTTTGTAACTTCGTTTCGATATAACCTCTTGTTAATCTTTCCTTCGGACATTACTTTTACCCCTCTTTACCTCAAGGATCGTTTTCAGTTTATCTGCGATTCCCACACGAAATCACTTAGGTCATCGGATAACTTGCGACTTAGGATGCCAATGCATTCCACTACTTTCTTGGATAAAGCTTTTACTGTCCAAGCTGCTCGTCTGTGGAATGCATTGCCTGACCCAATAAAACGCGCCCAGTCATTGCCTGTATTTAAAAGACTCGTAAAAGAACACTACCTGTCACTGTGATTGTCGTTAGTCAACATTTCACTTTCATTGCCTATATATATTGAGTATGTATGTATTTATGTATCTATTATAGAACATATGTATGTATTTGTGTATTTATAATAATGTTATTGTGTGTTTAAAGTAAATATTCGCAATGTTATGTGTTACACCAATGTCAGCCCCATTTCATGTCCAGGCTATCACTGTCCATTCCAGGTTGCCTGGAAGAGATCGCGGTATGCGATAAGGCCGCCCGTTGTATGTATTTTAGTTTTAAGTTTCCTTTTATATGTTTTAATTTGGTGTACCTACAATAAAGCATATATAAATAAATAAATAAATTACTTTAAATTATTTTGTGTCTTCTGTAATAGTAAATATGTATCTTCCAACGAGTTAACTAACTTTTGCTGTTCACTAGTTAATGTAACACTCATTGTTCTATATAGATACTTCCTCGTATGATAGTTTCAAAGCACTCACAATTCACTATTACACCATACACATTTACCTCTATTTCACCGCTTTAAAAAAACTAACAAAAGAAAGTAACCTGTGTAAAGGCTAAATATATGCACTCGTGCTCATTTAAGGCCAACTGCGGGCACTTTCGTTGTTATTTATGCATCTATACACGTAAAGCGAGCGTGGAGCATACTTCATAAAAAGAGGCAGAAAATATGCACTAATATCAGAAGGTACTTCATTTTACGTGTTGTTTCGTAACTAGGGGAACTAACGCTGATGGGTATTGCCGCTAAGAAATTTACTTTTTTACTATGAAGAGAGAGAGATAACAATATATGCGGCAGGTGAATTATGTTTTTGATTCACTGGTTCTAATTGTATATAACATTGAACTGGAATTAGACTTAGATTATAATATTGTGTATATTTTTGGCGATCTTATCGATGGCAGTGATGACTACCAGGAAAATTTCGGATAGACTGAACCAATTACATAATATTACGTATTTGCAAAACAGAGGTATGTATTTTGTATGTCCGCAAAAATCGAGGGCTTTTCAAAACTAGAAGTGACTTCCATAATTTAAATACACGCAGTAAGCACGAAATTGTAATACCCAAATTCAGATTAACGAAAACGCAAGTCTTTTCTTATAAACAGTATACGCTTTTATAACAATTTGCCTAAGTCAGTTATAGAACTGACCGATGGAAAGTTCAAAAACTACATCAAACGTGTCCTTATAAAAAAAAAGCATATTATAAAATCAAGGACTACGTTGAAGATAAAATTTTGGCTTTGGCACCCTCTGCGCATGCGGCTCCCCTGGTAACTCATAAATGGCACAAATATATCGTCACTAGAAAGGCAAAAATACTAAAGCGCCAAAAGTGCATTTTACAGGAGAGCGATTTAAACTTTTTTTATATACTAAATCTGGCATATCTTTTTTCCTAGTATTCCAATTTAAATAGGCTGAAGGCAAAAAATTACTGTATTATACTTGTATTATTACTGTATTTCCGAAAATTGTGATTTTCGGAAATACAGTAATAATAGGCAATATGTCAACTTTAAAACATAGATAATAATATAACAAGCGACAAAGCGACACTTCGCTTTAGTATAAATGCTCTGACTATTTCGTAAGACAAAAATACTAATCTTCATAAAAATATTCAGGTACAGTAAAGCATAAACACAATTCACTTACATCCATTGAACTTTAGAAACGCCAAAACGACTAACATGCATTACAAACTAATAAGTCTTAGTCATTATTACTTATACGAATAATTAAGTGTAAAGATCTAAAATAATTTGACTAATTGCCTTGTTGTCGTATATTTGTTAAAAAAACTCAAAAATAAAACAAAGTCGGGCTGGTTACACTATTTATAACTCTGGACTGATTCTGATCTTTGATTTTTTGGATTGGTCTCCGTCCCGAATAAAAGTTTGTATTTTTTGTGATTATTGTAGTAGTGGAGTCTCTTCTTCTTAGCGTGTCGATGACAACCCTTCCTGCTCGATGTCTTGCCTGGCCCAGTCGGCAACGCCGTCCGCTGACATAGCCATTAGATCCTCACAAGAACAGGCAACAGGGCATGCGGAGCAAGATAAAAGGTGCTCCATGGTTTGCGGAGAGACGCCGCACAAACACTCAAGATCCATCCGAGAACCTCCACCTGTGGAGATTGTCTTTATTGCGGTCGATCTGAGTGCGGAGTCTGTTTAAACCCTTCCAGATATGCCACAGCAACGTGTGCCCAGGTGAAAGGCTCTCCGCAGGCTCGATGAAGTGGTCAGAGTGAAACTTCTCCCGACAGAATTTGCACCTCTCCGAGCTAACATTGCCATCCAAAGGCAACGAGCTCACACAGCCAAGGTAACCCTTTCGACTTTTGGGCCTCCGGGGGACCGAGCTGCGGTTGTACATTGGGTGGCGTGAGTCACCCTCTTGCTTCGTACTTTCCATGCGGCTTCCCACAGTCCTACGAATTTCCGGGGGTGCAAAGGTGATGAGTGGGTACAACATTCATACCGGGGTCAGTTTAAGGCAACCAGTACAAAACCGGCCTTTCTCTCACTGAATGTCTCATTCAGTGCTGTATCCACTAAGTTAGAGTGGTCGGAGCGGCTTCACAATGGGCAGGCATATTCGCCAGCGGAAAAGCAGAGCGCCATTCCAGTTGTTCGCAGGAATTGGGGAGACGCTCCCCATCTGGTAGATGTAAGATGACAAAGCAGGTTGTTCCTAGCGTGGACTTTCTGCCTAACATTCACGCAACTTTTCTTAAAGTTGAGGGACCTATCCAAAGTGATGCTGAGATATTTTGGGTGGGGACTGTGAGTGATTGGCACCCCCTGCCACAAGATCTTGAGTGTTCGGCCCGCTTGACTATTACGAAGGTGGAAAGCACACGATTGTGTTTTTGAGGGATTTAAGAATTCGAGAAAACTTGGGTCCTCTGTTACTTTTGTTGGTTACCTTCCAAAACAAGTGCCTAATGTTAATGTGTCGTAGGCTGCCGACAAGTCCACGAATACTGCACCCGTCACTTTCTTAGTCTCAAACCCATCCTCGATGTGTTGCGTGAGGATCAGTATCTGACCGGAGCAAGACTTTTCAGGTCTAAATCTAGCTTGCTCCGGCATATATTTCGGATTGGCGACACCTGAGAGGCGAGCTAGCAGTAGTCTTTAGAACAGTTTGTAGGTACGTGTGGCAGAGGAGCGATATAATGCGAAAGTTTTTAGGATCGTCATGTGGCTTACCAGGTTTGGGAATAACAGTGACCTTAGATCTCCTTCAAAGACGAATGGTTAAAGAGTTGCAGCAACCGTGACACAGATACTGGGCCGAGGTAGTTAATCTGTTTGAATGAAATGTCGTCCAATCCGAAGGCCTTGCCAGAGCTCAGCCTTCGGATGGCTGGGACGATGCCTGCTAGATGGAATGGGTCTCGCACAGATTCACTTTCGGGTGATAATTATGTGTAGCATTTTGAGGACTCTGCTCAGGCGTTGTGATGAATTTCCTTTCAGAAGTTGGGGCGTTGTGATGATTATCCGTAAAGAAGTTGGTGGCCAACTTTGTTAGCCTTCACTGCACTGGGCGTATGAGGTAGTGGTGGTTCGCTGATGTGATTGCGGATAGTGGTCCATGCCTTTTTGCTGTTATGTTTCATGGCAATACCAGTTACACTATCCATCCATTTTTTCTGGCGTTGTTAGCTTATAAGTGACAGCAGTTTTTCACCAGTTTCAACGGTTTCTGCTGAGAATGGATCAATGTTGAACGGTTGCTTGTACATCTTTAGCAGATTGCCAGATTCCTGGGATATGTCGGGGAAGTAAGATGTGCGACACCCTTGGGGGATATATTTCCGTGCGACTACGCTTACGAATTTCTCATATTTTAGTGAGGTAGGCCGGATGTTAAGCAGCTCGTTATCTACGGTCTTCGAAAATTGTTTCCAATTAGTTTTCAGACAGTTAAAGTGGCGTTTGAAGGGCAAAGCCACTGGGTGGACGGCGGACTGGATACTGCATATGATCGGTCTATGTTGGCATAGGTTGACATACAAACTTTTTGCTTTGAGTGGTCGATCCGAGTAGTCATTGACGGCTGCTCCTCTGACCTTTTGGCTATTGATGCCGGAGTTCCCCAGGGGTCTGTTCGCTCCGCAACTTCTTTTGCTGCACATCAATGCCCTACTCTAGCCTGGTATTGTTAGGTATGCAGATGACATTACTGTTTCAGAGAGATACTTGTCCAGCGCAAAAACCAGCTTGGACGAAGTTCGTTCCTTGAAAGAGGCTATGGTGGAGCGGACAGATTTGACCTTAAGCCTTGTCTGGGAGACAGGGAGGTTGTGACTGACAACCTGGTCTCCTTTAACGCCACCAAAACAGTCGTTTTGATCAAACAACTACTTTTCGGGTTGCGTTTGTTCCTGAGACTGATCGGCTCGAGTTCCTGGGCATGGAGATGACATTCAGTCTCAATTTCGGCGCCTCCATTGAGTACAAAGCCTAAATTGCGGCCAAACAACTGGGCATTCTAAATAGCGTGAAGCGATACTTTACGCCTGGACAGCTTTTAACGCTATACAAAGCGCAAGTCCGATCCTGCATGGAGTATTGCAGCCACCTTTGGGATGGATCAGCTATGTATCAACTTGCCGCGTTTGACTCGGTGGAACGCAGAGCTAAGAGGCTCATTGGCGATGTTGAGCTGGTGGAAGTCAAGTTTCACAGCTTGGCTCATCGCCGCAAGGTTGCCTGCTTGTCGGTCTTCTACAGACTGTACTTCAGTGAGTGTGCTCAAGAACTCCACGATATCATCGCACCTGCCCCGTTCTATCGTCGACTCTGTCTCTGTCACCTCTGACCTAAACTAGAGTCAAGAGCAAACCCATCTCAAAAAAAAGATTGCTGATATTTGTGCTGACATACTTAATTAACGTACAACTATAATTTTGTGGAGTAAAATATTTGTAACTAAAACACTTTTCACAACATAAATAAAAAAATAAATACGCTTAATACTCACATAAAAAGTGGATAATTATAGGAAAGTTACTAAAAAGATTTTTGATTTATAAAACCCGAAGGGAAAAAGTACTAAAGCATTAAGTCCATCAATTTTTAAGTAAGGCAAATTTACTAAGCGGCGCATTCGTAACAATTTGCGGCAAGTAATAATGACTTAAACAACATCAATTAACCGAATTAGTAATTTTAGGTTTCTAATCAAGGGTTGACAGTCAGATAGCAGTAAGGAAAAAAAACTAACTGACAATAACAATATATATCATGTAAATTCCTCTAGGTAAGTAAAAGAGACATAGCGAGAAAAAGAAAAATGTCAATGCTAAAGCGCCACTAACTTCTTAAATAATGCTCAAATTACCACGAGTCCAAGACTAATGTGTAGAGAAAAAAAAAACTTTTCCAACCATATATAAAACTTACTTTAGCTAAAATGGCGCTTTAGTACTTTTGCCTTTCTGGTGACGATATGGATATCTCTAACTATTCTCAATCTCATTTTTTTTCTCTTTTAATTAGACTTTTTACAATATTTTTCAATCATCATTATAGCCCTTTGCTAAGAATAGTTACAGCACTGACTGTGCCACATGTTAAATTTAGTGTTGTGTTTTTTATTTTTATTTTTTACCTTTGTATAGATTCTTTTACCGATTGTGAACATTGTAGGCTTTCTCATTTATTTCTCATTTATTTCGTGTTGCACATAAATATTCGTTCAGTATTATTTAATAAACTATATCAAACAAATAACACATTGATTCTAGATTTCTAGATGATTGTTAACATTTGTTAACTTTATATTTCGTTTTACATTATTTTTTTGTTTGTTTTTTTAATTTCGTACGACTTATTGTCGGGCCTACGTTGTCCCCCCATATCCAAGTACTAATGCTGTAACATGGAAATATTGTAAACACAATTTTTTTTAAAAGAGTATTCATGGAGTTTCTTGCCGGTTCTTCTCCATAGGAAACGACTAACCCGAACCGTGCACCTTTTGTCGACGTTTTATAAGTGCCCATGTAGGCCTATGTAAAATAAAATAAAAAATGATTTTGATTTTGATTTAGAGGAACGCTGTTCAGAGACACTAACCTCCAGATTCTGAACTAAAGTAGGGTTTTTACACGTTCTTTACGCCATATACTCAATTCAGAAATCGGCCATAACACTCGTAGTTTTGAGAACGGACATGCGAATACTCGCGCACATTAGCTCGTAGTGAGACACATTAGAGCAATCTCTATAATTAATAATTTTATTAGTCTTGGTGACCTTCCTGACCGACGCTACGTTATGCGTTTCGATTTATATCACACCAATAAGCAATTTTTACTGCGACATTGTAAGTACGTTCACATGGACGCAATGAGATGCAAATCGACTGATTTGCACTTTTTTTTTTAGAAATAACCTATGCAGGTTATTTCACTTATCGACGAAATTAAAATTTACGTCGCGCCATAACAAAATAGCCTTACTTTTAAAGAAATACTGTCCTTGGAAACAATAAATTAAAATTACTCAGTTCTTTACTAAAACGGTTCGTTTCTTCAAGGCCTTAGTAAAAAAACAGTATCATTTTATTCCGAATTTGCCTAAACGGGTAATCTTTTAGCTCAAAAGCTTAATGCCTAACACCTGCGTCAACACAAAAAACATATGTATCTCAGTGACATCAGGCGACATTATTAGGTAACATCAAGGTAACTTAGTGAAATTTATGGTTTGTTTACTGTAACGGTAACATTAAAACTCTAGTCTTGTTACTTCTTGCCAAAACATTACTTAGAAGATGTTGTAGTACGTGAAGGACAGGAGATGTATTACGTTTAGGTACAGTCTTTTGTTTTTGTTATTTTGAGTAAAAGGTGTGTTTTACTGATCAATTTGGCAAACAAAAGTTATGAAAGCAGGCAATGGATGTTGAACAAAATGGGTTTCGTTTATTAATATCAGATTCACTTTTAGTTTAAGTAAATGTTTTGGAAATATTTTTCGTGCGCACAGTTAACAGTTAAAGAGTGGAATTATCTGGCGGGGTTTGTTTATCCTGATAGCTTTAACCTGAAGGTCTTTAATTCAAGAGTAAATAGGTTACTTCTAGGCAAGCGTGCTCCATCGTCGACCACATCATAGCTTACTATCAGGTGAGACAATGGTCAAATGCGATCCTACCAATAATAAATAAAAGTTTTGTGCAGATTCCTTGCTCTAAAGTAACTATCGAAGAATTTTTTTTATGCAATAAAATAAACTGAAATATAAATTTTATCGCACAATAATGATATTTATAAACGTCAAAAACAACGCCTCATTCTGAATTCCAGTAAATGAATTTAAAATAGCAGAAACATAATAACTTTAAGTGCTAACTTGATCTTGTTAAGCGCTTTCCTCTTTATTATTTCTCCGTATATTTTTCATAAATATCTTGTACTAACAACGTAATCAATATAAGTATGTATTCCGTCTTCTCCTAAATATGTTGACGGCTTGGTAACCCACAGTAAAGCGAAGAGGAATTTGAAAGGGCCGCTCATCAGGGCTTATGCAGATTAAGCTGTCGATGGAGCGGCCAAGAAATAGGTTGCGGTGCCGCTTGGGTGAAATCGCAGTTGAGACGGGCCGCGACGTCGTATCGGAAGCTTCGCGGCTGGGTGTTGTGTGGTACCAACGGTACCATACATGGGGTCATTTGGTGCCCATTTGCTGGTTTGGTCCCTGGGTTAGTCAAGGCGTGAAATGTTTTGGTGCGCCGGTTATGGAGAGGGGAGAGTCCGGTGACAAACAGCCACGGCGGGTTCGGGATGAGTGCTAACGTGTGTCCGTGTTCCCGCCATAAGCGACACAGGAGGATACCGTGGAGTTTGGGTCCATATTGGCTCACCTAAAGTTCTTTGCCCGAAATTGTTCTTCCTAATGATTTGTAATCAGAATGATCACTCTTCGTAAAATTTTTCATCCTAAAGTTTTCATTCATACTATTTGTAGTGCTACCGGCGATGTTCATAACACTCATGTTTCCGAATTTTTTTATTAATAATATCATTAATGTAAATATATTTAAACTCCTACTGTTTTTTATCATAACGCTTTTATCCCTAAACATAATTACCATAATATTTTCACTCATACTCGGAAAGAAACATTTACCAAGTGTAATAAAATATATATGAAGCACCAAGAACAGAATCATGAACCAGATGCTTTGAAGGAAAATATTTGTTTTTAACTATTTCTTGTGATTACAAAACAACTGTTCACATTTTTACATTTAGCCATTTTATTTTTGGTTATTGTTGTTACATACTTATTACTATCACTATACTTGAGATAATTATATCTAAAAAACCAACTGTTCAGAATGATTAAAGGTCGTTTCACTGATTTTTGTCTTAAATGAATGAAATTCAGGTCAGAGTGTCGTCTTGGGGGCACTATGAAAAAATACTTAGAAAAATTTAGCGATCAATTTCGAGGTAGCGCTCGCCGGCCGCTGCCGCGGCACCGCTCGCTTCGCTCGCTCGGCTCGCGCGTAGTTGGTCACAGTTCTAACCTAACCTAACCTATGGATATCTTTGCTAATATTAAACTAATTTAATTGAGATGTGTATATGAAAACATGTATTTAACTACTTGTACCATGGTACTATTATTCTTATATGTTATACATGTTATGTGAAAATAAAGTTACGCAAAATTAATGTATATAATACTGATTATTATGAATAAAAAGAAATCTAAACAAAAAAGATATGACTTTGAATATTAGTGTAAAAGATGGTTATGTTGAAAAAATATAGGAAAACAAATAAAAGTATAATAAATGTTTATTGCTACTGACATTATGAAGTTGAATGCTTCGGAATTATGAACATTAGAGACAGAGTAGTTAGGAATTGTGATTGTTAGGATGAAAAATGTTAGGAAGAACATTTTCGGATTTCCAAATATCGGAGTTGAAAATTTAGGTGAACTTTGGCGCACCCGTGGAGTTTTAATGGTTTTACATCACACACATCTCCCCGTGGTAGCGCAGTATGCATGAGCATTTCCTCGGCTGTGACTACCAGTAACGACTGTCAAAGACCTACAGTGACAGCCGGGACCAACGGCTTTACTTGATTTCCGAAACACTGGTATGTAATGAATAGCCACCCATCTACGGACCAACCTCGACAAGCATTGCTTAACCTTGAAAATCGAGGTTTTAATATTACTTAGCCACGAGCTCCTTACTTTTTTTCGCCGTATATTTCCATAAATATATTGTTAGACGTAATAGGACAAAATAAACGGCACATTTACGTCTTAACGCGAAGTTATTATTTCCTTCCGTGTTGCGGACAAGGCTTCGTTTATTGTAAGTACAACTTCCTCATTAGCTAAGGTGCTTAATTTCTTTATGTTTTATAAGACAATGTGCTTGCATTGTCTTATAAACATAATTAAGATGAGAAGAAAAAGTACTTGCCTACTTGGCTAAGCTCACCATGTAGTGTGTAGTGTACTTTATACAGCTGTCTACCACAACGCGGTATAAAGGCGTGATTTAGAAATACTAACAACATTTGAGAATTAGCGATGTTTGTTGCCAATACTAACTATGTGTGGGTTTCTCTAATGCGATGCCGACCAAAACGCATATGTAGTGCTACGGCGTAGCTAACGTAGCAAAATCATAGCTACGGCGTAGCAACGTCATAGCCGATGATGTTATTTGGCCTCGTCAGTTTGCTCTTTGTATTTATGTCTTAAACCTTGCAACTGATTTAAAAAAAAAAGTGATCCCAACTGAATGAGCTGCTTGGTATACACGTTTGGTTTGGATGAGAATGTATGGTTAGCTAAAAGTTTAATTTAAAAAGTTCACATTTATAATTTTTTTCTAACGTAAACTGAGCTTTAACGTTTTAAGATTACGCCAAGCTTATGTTGATGACGTAACGTTAATTACATTTTTATTTTAATATCATACTGATATTTTTTTTTACTATTGACTTATGATTTAAAACTTATAAACATCAGTCACTCAGTTTTTGAAGTCCGAAAATTGGACTTCAGCCACACCGCAGATTGCTTACATCAAGCTCCAATATTAGTTTGCAAACCAAAAGTCCGAATTCAGGCCTAGTCATGTAGATTTTGAGCCTTTGATAAATGGTACGTCCGTACGTCCCAGCCACACGGTTATGACTGATGGCGAGTTCTTGCACGGCTTCATCAACTTTTTACTCGACGCCAAAGTTGGATGGAAGGTCATGTTTTTCATGAGTTATGGTTGACACCTGACCTGATTTGACGCGGTGGAATTTCGGGCAGATGTTGGTGTTTATGTGTGTTTTGTCGATTTGCGTGAGGTGGTGTTGTGTATGGCCTCTTTTGTGCGTGCTGGATTGGATTTGAATATGGAACATTTTCGCGGGGGAAACCTCATGCTTGCTATAGATAAAATTAAGTTCATGCGCGAATTACATCACAAAAATTTTATTGGTTCAGACTATAAAGAAGACGAAATTACACGAATGATGGCTCGAGAATTTGGGTTCAATATTTGTTTTCGAAACGATAATAAATTGCATAAATAAAAAAAGTAAAAAAGTACTCTAAACCCTAAACATGAAAACAAAAGATTATCAACAAATCCTTCAATCAATTTGAATGTAAATAATCTGATAAAATATACCTTTGTTACAAACTGTGAACATGTATCCCTCACAAATATAATATTTATTTGAAGTACTGAAAACTAGCCTAAACAAACTGATGATAAATTACATTTTGTTTTGGTTCACCCAGCTACATATTTGTGGCCTTAAACGAAATAATTTTCTCACCGTATTATTTATTTCGATTAAAGTAAATTTTTGTTTTAAATTATGTAGGTATGTCATACTAAAACAAAATCACATCTGTTTTCCAGAATGCTTAGGCAACATACTATCAACATCATCACCATAATAATTTCAGCCGAAAGACGACCACTGCTGGACATAGGCCTCCCCCAGGCGTCGCGTCGCCACGTTGACCGATCCCGTGCGTCTCGCATCCAGCGGATTCCCGCAACCTTAACCAGGTCATCGGTCCACCTTGTGGGAGGCCTGTACTATGATGTCCTCTCAACCAGGGAATAACCCAGATTCCGGGCGGCTACTGGAAAAAGCCCGAAGGAAAATCCAATACCACTTTTCCTGAACAGGAAATCGAACACAGGACACAGGGTTTACATTAATTTATTTATATTATTAGTTTGAATGTATATTTTAAACTAATAATCAATATACATATAATAAATCTGTAGAAAAGTAATTTTTGTACATCGAAAATGTTTCCACAAAAATAGCCAGCGTGTTAAAGGATAACCAACAGAACCTATTTCCAGCATTTTTTGGAATTTTTGTCTATTTATCTGTTTGTCTGTTTATTTGTGCACGCATCACGTGAACCTTTATACATAAAAATTGTGCGGCACTTGAAGAATTACTTAGTTTTTGTTTCATCGCAATCGGTTCACTCTATCAAAAGTTAGATGAATTTAAAGTGTTCAAGAAGTAAAATTATCACAAAACATGCAATTCAGATACTCGGACAGTTGAACTCGATATTCGATAGATGGCGTTGTGCATTTGAAGTAATTTTCTGAATGGCGGGTGTTAAGATTCTTCGCGAAATAATAATGACTATAGAAAAAAAAATGGTAAGTAGGGTAGGCAGGAAGGTCGCTCCCGTCATCTGTCGCCAACCCTACCCGGGTTGGCAGACAGATGACGAGAGCGAAGCCGCGGGCACAGCTAGTTTTACTTAAAATCGATGCTATTTATTAAATGATATGCGAAACTTTCCGGTGCCAAAAAAATGATTTAATTGCGTACTTTCGAATAGAATGAAATAGATTTGTATACATAGTAATTTGGGGAAGGTAATAGTTTGCAGTACACAATATAAGCACTGGCCAATGTTCACGAATATAGATTGAGGTGGTGTTAGCTTGCAGCAGGTTGTGCTGTGCTGAGTGAATTTATGCAGATGCTAGAGGATTATTGGTATTTGTAAGGTCTTTAATCAACCAACAACAACGAGCTAAGAGTTTATCAGCGGCTGTGGGAAGTGGGCAGGTGACAAACCTAACTGCGAGGTTTAATCACTGAATAGATCTAAACTAATATTAAAAAGTGGAGTGGGTGTTTGGTGGCCTAGTGGTATCGGCCGCGACCTATAAGTTGTAGGTCGTGGGTTCAGACTCAGGCAGGCGCTTTACTTTGTGTAAATTATTTCATCACCACTGCTCTCAAAATGGTGAAGGAAATCATCGTGAGGAAACCGGCATGTCCTAGAACCAAAAAATTGAAGACATGTGACATCTACCAACCCGCATTGGGCCCGCCTGGTGGATTACGGCCCATTTCCTCTCGCAGAAAGAAGGCCTGTATACCAGCAGTGGGAACATTAAAAAGGCTGATGATGATGAATATTAAAAAGAGGTAAAATTGTTTATATGTCCGAATTAATTACTATGTTACCCATACACTGTAACAACGAGTATCATTCGTAAGCATCAAGTTTAATTATTATTAATTATTTTTATATCTGTCAAATCCGACTTCTTAGATTGTCACGACTATAGATATAAATAACTACATTCTAGTTTCGAAAATAACTTATCACCTGGGTAAAAGAGTAGCCAGACAGCAAAACGAATAGAAAACTAAATGAGAGTCGACAAAACGCATGCCATGTTGCAAAGATTAGCAAGTAAGTAGAGTTAGCAACTCTTTTATTAACATTTTTTTTTTTGGTACGGAACCCTTTGTGCGCGAGTCCGACTCGCACTTGGCCGGTGTTTTTTTTTTATAATTATTTAATATAGTTATTAGAGCACCTACTAAAATGCTGCATTTTTTTCACTTACTTGAAAATTCCCTTCAAAGTTTTGTTTCTATTCACCCCTGCATTTCTATTCACCCCGTTCGATGGTACTCGTAGCATTCATCAGTGGCAGAATTTTAGAAATCGGATCAGTACAGAGTAAACAAACAAACAGTTTTCCGTCTTTATTATAATTGAAGTAAGTTTAAGAATATTTTGTGCATGATAAGCCCGCTCTTGACCCTGGTCATGAACAGGCTTACCAAATATGAAATTATGAATGAGCTCTATACGGAAAGGTTTTTAAACTTGTTCAGGAGTTGACGTCTCCAACTAAAACTTCTGCAAGCCCAACTCAAAGATATCCAAGGTTATAAAACCACCCGTAATGAAATTGATGTATGTTATTTCATCAAATAACTACGTTCTGAAATCGTAAGCTCAAAGCCATATATTGTGGCGGTTGCCGTAACTTGTCCTAAGTTGTCGTTTGACATCTAACCTGCCTGTTCTCGCTTTGAAGTTTAATGATCAACTTGTTATAACAAGTTGTCTGCTGCCGACGACTATGGATACTTGGATAGTGTAATTATACTCTGTGGTGGAGTTGTTTTACGGATATTGTTGTAGGAAATAAATAACGCGGAGATAAAGTTTAACAACGGTTTATTCGGTAAAGTAAGTGACAGAACAGAATAGCACACAAGCGCCACACGTTAGCGAGTGACACAGAAAATTACGTTTAGGAATTACACAGATTTGATGTTTATTATTTCAACATCCTCCCTTAAACTCAAATCAACCCCATCTCGAAAGCACAGTATGCCAGTTTTGAATGTGGAGTCGCTTTAGTGAGTGCATCAGCTACCATCAAGTCTGTCTGTATGTACTGCACATCAATGGCCCCTTTAACAACCTTATCGCGTACGAAGTGGTGCCTCACATCAATATGCTTAGTCCTGGAATGGTAACCATCGGATTCTGAAAGTTTAATAGAACTTTGGTTATCGCTGTAAATAATCATTGCCTCATTCTTCAGTAGAGGCCAAAATGTTTCTTGAAAATGCTTTAGCCACATAGCCTCTTGAACACAGGACGACAAAGACATATACTCTGATTCAGTCGTGGATAGAGCAACAGTTGGCTGGCGTTTAGAATTCCAGCTGATTGCTCCTCCCTGAAACAAAAATGTGTACCCAGTGCAGGAACGCCGGTCATCTTCTGAGCTTGCCCAGTCTGCATCACAGAAGCCATGAATTATATTTTCCTCTGAATTGTGTTTATAACTCAATCTATATTCTAGAGTCCCCTTCAAATATCTCATAACTCGCTTCAATGACATCCAATGTGTCATTTCAGGTTTTTGATTTTATTTACTCAACATATTTATAACGAAACTTATATCAGGCCGAGTAATTTGTGAATTTTTTTTTTTTTTTTTTTTTTTTTTTATTATCTATAGGCTTGCGCTTGACCACTATCTCACCTGATGGTAAGCGATGATGTGGTCGACGATAGAGCACGCTTGCCTAGAAGAAACCTATTCACTCTTGACTTAAAGACCCCTAGATTGTAGCTATCGGGAAACACAGATTCCGGCAGGGAATTCCACTCTTTAGCTGTACGCATAATAAAAGTGTCCCCAAAACGTTTTGTGCGTATGGGTGGGATGTCCACCATGTACCGATGACGCATCGCCGTACGTCTGGTAGTCCGATGATGGAACGGGCTGGGCGGAATTAAATCATGTAATTCCATCGCACACTCCCCGAAATGTAACCGATAAAATACCGACAAACTGGCAACTCGGCGACGATGTTCAAGGCTCTGGAGCTTTGACTTGACCAGTGCCTCATTACCGATGAGTTTCTTGGCCCGCTTTTCGATCGACTCTAGTGCATCAAGCTGGTATTTGGCAGATCCATCCCAGAGATGAGAACAGTACTCCATGCACGATCGAACTTGCGCTTGATACAAGTTGAGCAGCTGTTCCGGCGTGAAGTACCTTCTCACCTTCGCAAGGATCCCCAATTTTTTGGCAGCCAGCTGAGCCTTTGCCTCAATGTATGGCCCAAAATTGAGAGTCGATGTCAACGTAACGCCAAGAAGCTCAAGATGGTTCGTTATTGGCACGGTTACATCACGGAAAGTAGGAGCCGGGTGGAATTGGCTCCTTTTAGCGGAAAAAAGACACGCCTGGGTTTTAGCAGCATTAAACCTGACCAGATTGGCATCGCCCCATTCGGAAACTGCCTGCAAGGACAAGTTCAAGCGCTCCACCATGGCCTCCCGGAGAGACCGGACCTGAGGCCCGGTAGCACGCGCGTTGGACAAGTAACTCTCAGCAACAGTGCTGTCGTCTGCATACCCAAAGGTGCCGGGCTTCAGCAGATCGTTAATGTGCAACAAGAACAATGTTGCTGAGAGTACGGACCCCTGAGGGACCCCGGCATTAATATCCAATTGGTCCGACGAGCAGCCATCGATAACCACTCGAATGGACCGATCTCTCAGGAAGTCTGCAATCCAATCACACAGACCACCGGGCAAACCGAATGAAGGAAGCTTGCCAATAAGGCTTTCGTGCCAGACCCTATCGAAAGCCTTCGAGATGTCGAGGGAGACGGCAAGCGCTTCCCCATGCCTCTCGATGGCCTTACTCCATATGTGAATGGCATACGCTAGAAGATCCCCAGTAGACCGATTTCGGCGAAAGCCGTATTGGCGGTCGCTAAGGATATCGTTAGTTTCTAGGTATGCCAGGAGCTTAGTGTTGAGTACACGCTCCATACTCTTACAGAGTATGGACGTTACAGAGATGGGTCTGTAGTTGGCCGGGTCAGCTCTACTGCCCTTCTTGGGCACGGGCTGTACGTTGGCTTGCTTCCAAGCATTCGGCACTGTTCCTGTCTCATATGAAAGGCGGAATAGGCGTGTCAAGATCGGAGACAGTTCAGGCGCACAGGTTCTAAGAACTATAGCTGGTATGCCGTCAGGGCCGCTAGCCTTGTTCACGTCGAGGTTGTGCAGCACCCTACGGACGTCCTTTTGATGGATGCGAATGTCCGACATACTCGTCTCGCACCCATCAGGAGAAGGAGGGGGCCGCGAATCACCAGGATTCAGACGCGAAGATTCCGCAAAAAGGGAGGCAAACAAATTTGCCTTCTCCTCAGCGGTGTGAGCCAGTGACCCATCGGGTTTCAGCAGTGGTGGCAGTGAGGGACGGCAGAAGTTCGACTCGACCGACTTAGCCAGGGACCAGAACGCTTTACTACCTGCTGGGTAAGAAGCAAGTTTGGCCCCCATTCGGCCAATGTGGTCGAATCGAGCCCCACGCAACACCTTCTTGCAGGACTTGGCAGCCCTGTTGTAGGCTTTCTTCTTCTGACCCAAGTCACTCGCTTTACGCGATCGAGCGTCGACCCATGCCAGGTACGCCTCATGTTTAAGCGCGACGGCGCGACGACATTCGGCGCTAAACCATGGCCGGTCAACGCTGGAAATCGTTATGTCAGAGAACGGAATGTAGTACTCCATTCCCTGACGCAACACATCAGTAACGGCGTCCGCGCACGACGAAGGATCAGCCGAAGAAAAGCAAGTAGGCTGCCAAGGATAGCAAGCGAAGAAAGAACGCATGCCATCCCAATCTGCTGACCTGTACCGCCAAACCCGCCGGGTGCCTCTTGGGCTGGGATCGGGCGGGGAATAGACGGACACAGACTTCACCAGACAGTGGTCGGAACTACCCAGGGGTGAACTTATCGACACAGAGTATCTGTCTGGATCTGTTGTCAGCAGAAGGTCCAAGCAATTCGCTGTGTGCGAATCAACATCCGGTACCCTCGTTGCCCCCTGGACCAGCTGGGTGAGGTTTAGCGTTAGCGAAAGCTTACGCATCTCCCGTCCAGCATGGTCAGTGCACTGGTATGGGAAGAGCCACTCCTGATGGTGGGCGTTAAAGTCCCCCAGTAACACTAATTGGGCGGAAGGGTACCGTTGCTGTGCCGCATCAGCCGCCTCACTGAGGTACTCTGCGAGCCTGGATGTCTCCTGATCTCCGCTGTGCGAGCGGTAGACACAGGCGTAGATAATTTTATCCAGACCTGTGTCCACTAGAGCCCACAGCGTTGAAAATTTTGAGTCCTCAAGGTTACGGAGACGCCGATAGCAAGTGTCATCACGGGCGTACATACACACACCCGCGCGCGGTTTATAATTGTGCTCCAGGGTAAACCCTGGGTAAGATAGGTACGACGCGTCCGACGGACTCACTATCTGCGTCTCCGTAAGAAAATAAAATAAAAATATACAATAAGCATCCGATAATTTCTTGATAAGGGATTCCATTCAAGATACTGGATTCCTCAGTTATTCCTTTTAACTTTGTATTAGTATCCATTGGAATCTTAACACTTTTGCAATCAGACATGCCATATTTATTTAGAACTTCTGTTATGTATTTTTTCTGATCTAAATATATAACTCCTTTCTTCCTGTCTCTTTCTACATGTATGCCAATACAGTAATTAATATCTCCCAAATCCTTTATTTTAAAATGTTTTTTTAGCTCTTCCTTGACATAATTTTTGGACTCCATATTATTAGTAAATAAAATTATGTCATCAACATACGTAGCTAGAAAAATCATGTTACTGTTGTCCACAATTTTATAGTAAATACATGGATCTAACTTGTTCTGTAATAGACCCATACTTATAAGAGCAGAACTAAGCTTTTTGTTCCATTGCCGGCTTGCCTGCTTTAATCCATATAAAGATTTTTTTAAACGACATACATTTTTACCGTTGCCATACTGTTGGTTGCAGCATATAAATCTCCTCCTCTATGTCGCCTTGAAGAAAAGCTGACACAGCATCCATTTGACAAATGTCCAAATCAAATTTAACTGCCAGCGCAAACAAATATCTCAAAGAAGCATACCTTATCACTGGTGAAAATACTTCTGTGTAGTCTATACCTGGTCTTTGTGAACAACCTTTAATCACAAGCCGTGCTTTATATTTCACTACTTCTCCATTTTCATTAGTCTTCCTCTTGAAGACCCATTTGCATGGTATGGGACGTTTGTTTTCTGGAAGAGTAGTGATGTCCCAGGTATTATTTTCTAATAATGACTGAAACTCCTCATCCATTGCTGCTTTCCAATGTTCAGCATCAGAGCCTGACAAGGCTTCTTCAACAGTCTGTGGATCTGAAATCTGTTGAACACACATGAAATTATTGTGTCTCTGATGTGATCTTAGAGTGATATTTCTTGTAAGGCTACCATCAGCACTACTATCATCATTGGTTCTAGGATAATATGTTTCATCATCAGTCATTCTATGCAACACACAACTATCAAAAGATGTGTCAGTACTTGAGTGTGACAATGTGTCATCTTGAGTCTCACTCCGAGTATTATCAATAGATATTACCTCATCATTTCCTGTACTTAGAGGAATATCCACAAGCTGTTTGGGCAATACAGGTTGCTGTATATTATTATTATTATTTAATGATTTTTCAATAAATACAACATCCCTACTAATTATGACCTTTTTATTTGTAGGATCATACAGTCTATAGCCTTTTGTGTTGTCACAATATCCCACAAAAATTAATTCCCTTGACTTACGATCCCATTTTAGGCGTTTTTGTTTTGGGATATGTGTCATGGCCTTGGAACCAAAAATCTTTAAATTTGAAAGGTTTGGTTTCTTACCAGTCCATTTTTCATAGGGAGTTACCTCAGCCAAAACCCGCGACGGCGATCTGTTTATGACGTAGGCAGCAGCAGTGACCGCCTCTGCCCATAAATGTTTATGCAGCTTTGCACCAAATAACATGCATTTTGCCCGCTCCACCAATGACCGATTCATCCGCTCTGCTAGCCCGTTGTGTTCAGGTGTGTACGGAGTACTGGTCTGGTGTTTGATGCCGGAAGCTGCTAGAAAATCAGAGAATTCTTTATTACAGTATTCTTTTCCATTGTCGCTTCTTACTATTTTTATTTTCTTTTCTAATTCGTTTTCTACTTCTTCTTTAAATTTCTGAAACACCGATTTAATATCCATTTTGTTCTTGAGAAAATACACATATACTTTACGGGAATAATCATCTATGAAAGTTATGAAGTACTGCGCACCACCAGCAGATGGTGTCTCCATCGGACCACATAGATCTGTATGTATTATTTCTAGTAATGCTTTTGCTCTTGAACCTGAATGTGGAAACGGTAATCGTGTTTGTTTTGCTTCACAACACGTTATACAAACACTATCAACATCTTTATCTGTGATAGTTATACCCTCAGCACACAATTCTAACCTCTTTACATCAGCCAAGTTTAGATGCCCCATTCTTTTATGCCATGTAATAATCTGTCTTATTTTCATATGCAACAGCATAAGCATTAGCAGAAACAGTGTTCAGTTTATACATGTTATTGATTAGACTTGCATTAGCTATAAGTATCTTATTGGCATTAAATATGTTGCAGCCCACATCACTAAATTCCACTTTACAGCTATTTTTGGTTAATTGACTAACCGATAACAGGTTTACACTCAGCTCAGGAATATATAAAACATTTCTCACCTGGATTGGACATTCATCTTTGCAAAAAGTGGTTTGAATGTTTACTTTACCCATATTTTGCACGGAGACAACATCATTATTAGCCACCTTTATTTGCTGAATCGGAGATGCTTGCATATCATACATCCAGTCACAACGTCTTGTCATGTGTGATGTGGCACCTGAGTCAATGTACCAGTCGTTCGGTTCCACATTACTGTAAGCTGAAAAAACTGCTGAAAAACTGTTTTGGTCAGATTTCTTCGCTGTGCATTGATTTTTGAAGTGTCCATATTTATTACAATTAAAACAGCGGGGCCCTTTTCCTTTTTGCTTGGCATTGTTTTTTGAGTTATTCTTGTGCTTTGTAAATAACGCTGAAGACTCGGAAACTTTCACTTCCTGTAAAAGTTTTGTCTTGACAAAATCTGATGAAATTTCCAGCTGCCGGAACTTTCCAGACCCATGATCATTGGCTTATAATTATCAGGTAAACCTGCTAACATGAGTGTTCCCAGCCATTCGTCATCAACTTGAAAACCGATATTTCGTAATTTGTATGCAGTACTCATTATTTTATTTACATATTCTTCGACGCTTGTGCAATTATCCAGTGTTGTATTGATTAAATCTCGCAATAAGCCGACTTTTCTTGACAACCCGGAGTCCTCGAAAGCATTTTGTAGGTTCCTCCATACTTCTTTAGATGACTGTGCATTTTCAATATGGACGTAGTTTATTGGTTCCACCAACAAAATGATTTTAGACTTGGTCTTGACGTCTTTCTTGGAGTCGACTTCGGTGCCAGGATCGACACACTCCCACAAATCTTCATGTTCGAGATATGACTTTACCGCAAACTTCCAAGTCGAATAATTTTCCCGCCCGGCTAACTTCTCAATTTGTAGGTTAGACATAGCCATTTTTCTCGGGACGATTTTCGATGAAATTACGAACTATCAACAGCTGTACTGTACTTTATGATAATAAATATTAAACTTTGAATCTATTAGGTATACGGACTGGGCCCATAACCTGTAGGAAATAAATAACGCGGAGATAAAGTTTAACAACGGTTTATTCGGTAAAGTAAGTGACAGAACAGAATAGCACACAAGCGCCACACGTTAGCGAGTGACACAGAAAATTACGTTTAGGAATTACACAGATTTGATGTTTATTATTTCAACAATTGTCACAGAGAGGTGAGATGGTTGATAGAATTTTCAGCAACAAAGATTTTCCTGCAAGGAATAATATTTGTTATTTTGTGCCATAAAGTCTAAAGCCTTTATTGTATAATAAGGCGGATATACAATTACCTATTAAAAAACTCCAATCCTATACAAAACTTCTCTTTAAAACAGAATTTTAGTTGAAATAAATATACATTAATGCAAGTTCAACCTTTAATGCAATGCTTAAAGTTGCATTCACAAAGCTTGTAAAAATTTAATTGAGACTTTTCTTCGCTCCTTAACATACATCAAAACTAATTAAATCTTACACGCATGTTTATTCTAAATTACAAAGTTTCAGAACAGTCGATGTTACTTAGAATAGTTGGCGCGTTGTCGACGCAACCTCTGGTCAAACAATCATAATATTTGGTAATTGATTCATATTTACTATTTGATTCGGCTTTCACTTTCTGAAAAACACGACATAAACTTACCGAAAAAAAGATATTCCTACCAAAATCTCGTTGTTACGGTGGTTATTTACTCAATTTTTGGAGGCACACTGCGGCATTTTGACGTCTTAATGTTGGCAATGAGTGGACCATACAAATTTGAAACAGGACCACAACCGTATTTGTGCTCTTATTTTTCGGCCCTTTTTTGAAGCGCTTACAGGTCATCTAATGTATTATAGATCGAAGTTGAAAACAGACAAAAGATAAACCAACAAAATAGTGTAGGTATGTAGCATACACTTTTGGTTACTTTTATGTTCTAGGGCATAAAGCCACAATAAAAGCAAAGCCTAAGATGTACTAACGTAAACGAAGCAAAAGTAGTAAGCAAGGATCGTAGCAGGTGTAAATCGTAAATACGTAAGTTTATATATTTATGTAAAAATAGCACAGGTTACACTCACTTGTAGATAATACTAGCTGTTGCCCGCGGCTTCGGTCCCGTGGTCCACCCCATCCCTAAAACGGGGATAAAAAAATAGCCTATGTCACTCAGGAATAATGTACCTTACTATTGTTGAAAGAATTTAAAAGTAGTTTCGGAGCCTATTCGATACAAACAAACAAAAAAATCTTTCCTCTTTATAATATTAGTATAGATAAGTGACAAATACAATCAAAATCAAGGCTATCATATTGTGTTTTCACATCACTTGCTCAATTTTATTTGAGTGTCCACAATCCACTCATCCAGAAAGATTAATATAAAAGAGTAACAAAAGACATAATCTTGTGAAAGAAATAGTCGAAAAGAGAATGGTAACTATCGTATGTGCAATAAACAAAACCCTACACACTCTGTCGCCAAGTTTGGAAAAAATATTGAGCATACAAGAATAAACCACACAAAATTACCTAGACCCCTCGATGTGAAGTAAATGTATTATGAATAAGTATCAGCTACATCTGGCCGTTGTAAAAACCTCGTATGGTAAATATTTACAGAAATGTAATACTACCCTCAGGCTCGGTATTACGAAAAGTCAATTTATGCTAATATAAAACTTTTGTGGGAGATACATCGTACACTATATGAGCTCGAAAATTGGCATGTACTATTTATGTGAACAATATAAAAAGGGAAAAATTCTCATATATTAGTTACAGCCAGTTTTATCTTATCAACCACGCGGCTCGGGTATGTAATATGTTTTGCCTAGGTTTGCCCCGTGCAAGTTTAAGTGGACATATTACATTCTTCCTTTCTCGCCTTTGTCGCCTTTGTAATATAATTTAGGTACTACTGAACTTAGTTCATTAGACACAATAGAAATAACAATACCTTACGCAGGTACACTAGAGGCTTTAGACACGTGGTATTCGATTTTAGTGAAGGTGATAGTCGAAATGTGAGGGATCGATCACGTGATTTTTCGATATCACTTGCCAATTTTATACAATTTGCCTTTTGGTTTTCGCCACGCTTTCGATGTTAGAATGTCACTTGTCTAGGGCCTCTGGTGTACAGTCGACCTTTGTGAAGTTACACATCACTAAAAGTATGCAGTAAATCATAAGCACCTCCAAATTATTTTTTTAATATGCATGTATCCCCATACATGCATATTAAAAAAATAATTTGGAGGTGAAAAGTTGGTAGGGCTGCCAGAACATAAAAAGCAGTTAAAGGCCCCCCTTTAACTGCTTTTTATGTTCTGGCAGCCCTACCAACTTTTCTCCTTGACTGTAATATTTAAGGAGCAAGTATATTCAAATATCTTAGAGTAAACTAGCCTTTAGTACCTAGAACTCATCCATTTACCAACCATAATTTATTAAAACTGGCTTTTGTAGGAAAGACGAATTAAGTTCTGTGCGATAAATACATTAGAATACTTATATCTATCTTTACACGACCTACAAGTCTCATCAAAAGATCTCTTAACCGAAATAAAATTTTATTTGATAGCCCATCCAACTCGATTAGTATGATAAAATATTCATATAGAACGTCCATATAAAATTACATGTTTACCTACCGATCAACATCAGACCTCGCCGAGGCATAATATTCATGAACTTTATCGACAAATTATTGTAGGGATGATATGAAATAGATCGCTGTAGCCTTAAAAATCGCCGTAAGGCAAGAAATGGCCGTAAAATGCTCATAATGCCTCATCTATACCTTTTCTATTGTCTGTCAATAACTACTAGCGGTCAAAAGGCTATACAGAGGGTTTTTGTAGGGAACCGTATCCCCGTGACCTTTTAGTGGGGTTTATCTTATTTCGTATTCCTGTTCACCCCGTTTTACGGTAAGTATACCCACATTTCTCGCATCGCTGTATTAGGCTGCCTCGTTAGTTTAGTGTTCGCAAGCGCAGTGAGCATAAGATCCTGTGTTCGACTCCTCTTAAGGCCTGCGCACACCGGGATGGAATGGCAAAGGATTTTGCCACCAGTCAGCGCACACTAACCGCGAATCCTCTGTCATTCTACCCTGTGTGCTAAGCCCTTATGTAAAAGCCCAAGTATAAAAGGTCATTGGGCATAATCTGACCCACTTTGTGAAGAGAGGCGGACATTAACCAAAATAGTGTTGAACTAAATATAATTATGTGATTTTTCATTCTATATATTTATTTGATTCAAATTTGATGGAGCAAAATGTTTAAAATCGGTAAAAAAAACCGTTTCAGTGGACTTTATTTTTCGTCTGCATATTTTTGTTAAAAGGAGGTATTTCTTTAAAATTGCTCAGAATTTAATCCTTATTAGCGACATTATCGAATCGTATAATAATCAGCGTGTTTGTTTCTTCAAAATCAATAGGTTCGATTCCTAGCTAAGAATATTGAGTTTTCAAAAATTCCATTATATAGATTTAGTTTTTATCAAAACGGCCCGACACTCCTTTCAGTGTTCATAGCTTTTCCTCATAGTTGCGGGTTTGGTCCGCTTGAAAAACTCACCCTGTATACGATAATTTTATATTGTTTTCGACATTCCCGTGACTCACATTAATTTTATTAATGCCATAGTAAATCAGAGCTATATATTAATAAATTTTGCCATATTTCGTTTGTGTACCTTCGTCATGGGTATGGTTTCCATACTAAGATGGCCCTCTGTCATTTTCGAAGACTTTTGGAAACATTTCCCAATTTTGAAATCCTCCAATTTGCAAATTGGAGGAAGATTCTGTGAATTGCTAAAAAATTATAAAACTAAAGTTCCATTCTCAAGAAGTTGCCATAAAGAAAATTAACATCAATCATTCGGTCCATTGAAGTCAATTTTATTTTACTGTAATGAACTCTTCAACTTTTCTTTCTCTTTTTTCCCTAATTACACAAAGTGTGGTTGACTGAAAACCTCTTAAAGGGTCGTTGTATTCTTCATTATGAACGACGTGCGAAAACTAAACTTCATCATTAAATAAAATTCATTCAAAATATATTATACTATTTGAATCATAAAAACAAATTTTATTATGATAATAAATGAATAGATACTTTACAGATGTACAAACGTTAAAGATAATATTTTAATAATATTTTGATAGCGAAGAGACCGCGTAAATGGCGTTAACAAAGGAGTCTAACGTTTTCATACATAAACTAGCTTTTGTCCGCGACTTCGTCCGCGAGTCTGCTGGATCCGAAGAGCAGAAGACTGGTCGGGTTTTTTGAGACGAATAATTTCGGGTGGACCAATTACTTTAGTATGAAAACGAATGCTGTGTAAATTACACGACACAACACAAAAATCTAATACAGCGTAAATTACGCGACACTAAAACGTCACTCACAACTATGTTTACCTGAGACAAACGGTCCAGTTTGGTAGTTCCAAATCGATGTAGAGGTCCCCGTCTTAGAGCCATTTGATTCTTCATAAAAACTTTGACATCCCCAAATCGTCTACTGGTAATACGGGTAATTCCGAACTAATGATGCAATCCTTTATTATTATGCCAAAAGAATAAGATTTTTCATACAAATAAATGTCTCCCTTTTAACCCCTTAAAAAGTTGAATTTCCAAAAATCTCTCCTAAGTGCTCCATAACATCATAAAAAAGATGCTATGTGCAGTAAACGTAATCTAAAATCTTCACCACCCCGAAATCGTATTTTAAGGGTCGTTTCGAAAAACTAATAATTAAAACTTTTATTGTTTATTTAGGTTGGTATTTATGTCAAGTTTCATGTTTATTGACCCAAGAAATCTGATTCTTCCATAAAAACTTTAATTAGGGGGTCTAAATCATCATTTGGGGGAGTTTCGAAAAAATAATAACGACAACATTTATTGTTTACTTAGGATGGTTTTTATGTCAACTTTCAAATGAGCCCAAGCAATAAGATTTTTCAAAAACACTGTAATAGCCCCTAAATCATCTTTTGGGGGTAGCTGCAAAAAACTAATAATGACAACCTTTATTGTTTATTTAGGATGGTATTTATGTCAACTTTCAAATGTATTAACCCAAGAAATAAGATTCTTCAAAAACACTTTAATACCCCCTAAATCATCAAATGGGGGTAGTTTCAAAAAATAATAATAACAACCTTTGTCATTCACTTAGTTTAGTATTTTTGGCAAGTTTCAAGTTTATTGACCCAAGAAATCAGATTTACAATACAAACTTCAACACCCCCTAAATCATCATTTAGGGGTAGTTTCGCAAAAGTAATGATGTCAATCTTTATCATTTACTTAGAATACTATTTAAGTTTCAAGAATTTTGGCCGAAGGAATAACATTTTTCATACAAACTTTCAACCCCCTTTTTACCCCCTTAGGGGTAGAATTTCGAAAAATCCTTTTTTAGTGCACACTTACGTCACATGAGGAACCTTTCTGCCAAATTTCATGCTTCTAGGCTTAGCAGTTTTGGCTGTGCGTTGATTGATCAGTCAGTCAGTCAGTCAGTCACCTTTCGCTTTTATAGATATATAGATGAGAGAAGAAATAAACTTTATTAGTTCACGTTCCAAATGCACACTTTGAATCATCAGCACTAAATAAATCAAGTTAATTTTATGCTTCAGTAAACTCCATGTTTATTTTGAAGTGGGTATCTAAGAGTGAATATTTTGTTAGAGCATTTCACTGTAGACATAACAACGAATTTCAGAATTATTATTGTGAACGATCATATGGCATAAAAGGAGGTGAATTCAGAGATGATGGCTAGACTTATATGAAAGAATAGCTGCCGCCTGCAGCTCCGCCCGCGTGGAATTTGTACTAACCCCAATATCTTTTTAAATATATTTTTCTTTCACCATTACCTTTTACTATTATAGTAAAAGGTAATGGTGAAAGTATTGATACAATTACACAAATTGTTTCTCAGAATGAAAACTACACTACAAATGAATACCATAGTCTGCTTTTTATGCGAAAAAAAAGAAACACCTGACAGGCCACAGGAGCCAAAGTTGACCAATAATTTTGAAACCTTTTTTGTTTCACAAATGGCACGTCTGACGCCAAACCCAGAATAATAATATTGAGGAACAGCTGAAAATTTCTAACAAAAGTTATCAATCTCTCTCTAACTCCTTCGAGTCAGCCTCCCGAACAAAAGTTATTAATCTTGATTATTCCGCTTTATTATTGTCACGGTATCGAAATAGCGGCTCCTGAAACTTTCATGGATTAGATTAGTGTGAAAATAATCTGAATAATTGATTCGAAACGATCCCTTTTCTTGAATGATTTTCCGTGACAGGCAGCTCCATAATAGCTTTATAACTAATCAAACACTAGATTCTGCCAAGGGCTTCGCCCGCGTGAAAGTCGGCAATTTTCACACGGGAACCGTACATTTTGCCGGGATGAAAAGTAACCTACGCGCTATTGCAGACTATAATCTATCTCTGTGCCAAATTTCATCCAAAACCGTTTTGCGTGAAAGAGTAACAAAGACACAAACACACTCACAAACTATTGACTTTATAATATGAGTGTGAAATAACTAGCTTCTGCCAGCAGCTTCGCCCGCACGAAAGTTGAAAAACATCTCACTCCCGGGCTAAAAAATATCCTATGTGCTATTTCAGACTATAATCTATCTCTGTGTCAAATTTGCAGTGCAGAGTAGTGGTGGGCGAGTGGTATCAACCGCGACTTGAAGTTGTAGTTCGTGGGTTCCAACCCAGGCAGGCGCTTTACTTTGTTTATTTCATCACTACTGCTCTCAAAACATTGATAGAAAACGTGAGGAAACTGGCATATTTAGTATAAAAAAATCGAGAAGATGTATACAAATATTACTCGTTTAATACTCGTAGTAAGTATAGGATACCAGTAGGATAGTAGGATTTATTGAATTACTAGCTTCTGCCAGCGGATTCGCCCGCGCGGACGTCGACAATTATCCCAAGGAACTCTCGGCAAAATAGTATAACTTTGTGCCAAATGTCATCTAGATCCGTTCAGCCGTTCTGGCGTGATTGGAGTACCTTATAAAAATACATCCATCCATACTTTCATATTTATAATAATTATTAGTAAGATATTGTTGTTTGTTGTTGATTGCCTCATTGGTCTAATGGGCAAGCGTTACAGTTGACTATGAGATCCTAGGTACAATTCTCTGGTCGGGCAAAAGGTTATTGGGGTTTTTCCATCTGGATTTTTTCAGTAGCAACCCAGAGTCTGGATTTGTGCCTAGTTTAAGGCAACAGGCTTGCCCCTTATTACATGGGACTCAAATATAACTGCTGAAATATGGGTGCATAGTATTTTTTTTAAAAGAGTAAGTATGGAGTTTCTTGTGCATTATTCTCCATAACAAGCTACTTTCCGAATGCACGGTAGAATCAATTTTAATGTACCTAACGTTCAAAAGTGCCGCTTGGTGGCCTACTTGAAATAAAATATCTTTGTCTTTGTGCATCTCACCCTAACTCTTCGAGCAATACTGGCGTGATGTTATGCTGTTTGTTACTTCACGTTCAGTACTATCACAAAATACCGAGACGCCTGAGTTGCCACTACTAAAGACGTATTTTCTAAACTATTCTTACAAAGTGTCAGTGAGTGACGTCGTTTACAAATGGAAATTGACGACGTTTGACAATGGCTATGACCACTGAAACTTGTGCTTAGCGCACATTGCACGAGCACGAGTACTATTAGTTATGAAGTCACTAGTTGTGGTCACCGCGGCCTCTCTCTCTCACACAACTTAGGTAAATACAAAGGCAACCCCAATTTCTAAATCAAGATTTTGAAGTACGAACTCATCCTGTTCTTCGATGCTGAAGGTCGTACCCGACCTGTAAAACTTTGACGGATTCACTGATGTGCTGCTTCCAGGCCACTCTGTCTTTGGCAGTGGTCACCGTCAGTCTTGTTATTGCCTTGATCTGACTTGATGCGTGTCTAACTTAAAAATCAGTCAAACTTTGGCACTTGGGTTTGATACGTTCTTAACTCGAAATACTAAATTCCTTAAGCCAAAAAGCAATGCCTGTCAACTTAAAGGCTCATAGGACTTAATAAATAAGTTAATACAAAAACACTATGACAAAAGATTGTTCCACACCACATTACAATAACAAAACTGAAAACTGACAAATAAACTGGAAATATCTCGCGCCATACGAAAAAAAGGAGCACCATCAATTTTCATAAAAGACAGTGGATATGCAAATAACCCGTAACATTTATTTACAAACGCGTTATTGCCAGTATTACACGGTATTGCACGCTCACCTGATTTTATTTATTTGGATATATGAGCTTTTTTACCCCTTATCCAAACCAAGCCAGAATGTTATGATATCTTTGTAAAAGTAATGTTACAACATTACCTTTACTGAAGGTAATCTTGTTGTGTTGCTGGGGTAAACCTAAGAATTTTGGGAACCTTTTATATCAAATCTTGCATTACTAAACTATCGTAAAACGTAACTATAATGAATAAACGTACTGTGAATATTTACTTTTCTTGGGTGAAAAAAAATACACATTTTTTCACACAAGTTTTATAAAACTTGCATTTATAATTCGAGATAATTACGATCGATTTTAGTGATATTTATTACGTTGATTTTTAAGTGACCATTTGCAATAAGTATAGGTTGGAATACTTAATGGTTTTTTTTTGTTTCTGTGTCTTTTATTAAGATATGAATCACTAATTCTAAATTCAAACATAATTGGTTACGGGCCATATGTCTGTTCTTATTTTAAAAGTCTGCAATCAAGTTTAGTTTACATTGAAAGCGGAATCTATCTTAAGATGGCAATACTGGAGAGGGCCGTCGAAAGTAAAATAAGCAATAAATATTTAACCCTCAGTACTGTTACCCAACAATTAACGTATATATAGAAAATGTATGTCACCATGTCCATGGTACAAAATTAGATGTAAACGTAATCCAAACAAAGGCCATTTGTTTGTTATATATAAATTCCGGTTAATGGACTTCAGATAACCGGATTAAGTGTAACGCACCCGATATAAAAGCTTCAGTTAGTTTACATGTGCCAAAATATACATATATCCCTTTTGTTAAACAATATAACAATATAATATTGATGGTAACTTCTTAGTAGTTTGGGACTTTGTTGTTCCTGGTTCTTCTTGCTAATTTGCATAATTATGGCTTCTGCGTAACAAATCGTGGGTTCAATTGCCGAATGTCAGTGCCCTATAACTATTGAACAAAACAAATACCACATCCATTGCCATTTAAGACCACACCCCTGATTTCTGAATTAAGTATTTGAAGTTGAGTATTTATCAAACTTTACTTTAGCCTGAAAAACTGTCAAAATTTGGTACTTAAGGTTACACTAGTCGATCATTCTTCCATACAAACGTAGTCTGTATAGTCCACTGTTTGATGAAACCTCTGAAACTGAAATCAGCAATCGGCCTTAAGTAATGTTACATAAAGTGTTAGTATCAAATCGAATAGCACTTGAAAGAAAGAAAGAAAGAAAACATATTTATTTGTGACCCGCACAGGAGATACGAGATAAGCAAAACACAAACAATATTAAAATATAAAAAACCTCGTGCGAGACCAAAAAGGCTCCTATCTCAGCATGTGCAACGATATTAAAAAGAAAATATCACTGCGCTGATATTCTGATAAGGCCCACTGTTGATGCCACGGATACACTCACGGAAACGAAACATACAATATACAAGGTATAAGGAATAAAATAGAATAAAATAAATAACAAAATAGTACAAACACAGAAGGTGAGTTACAGTATGTTTGTGTATAATTTATAAAACAAACAAGTAAATAAAACACAATAAATGTACGACCAAAAACCCGACGGCTCAATTGTCATTTGTCGAAACCGTAGACAAACGAGAGAGCGCGCCAATCTGTGGTTGACGTCGGCTGTCAAAATGAGAAAAAAAAGATAAATAATGGTGAATTATGTAAGAAATTTCTGTAAATAAACAAAGTGAAAATATAGCTGGTTTGACACGCACTTGGCCGACACGCACTTGGCCGGTTTTTGTATCTATAGCTGTTGCATTTTAGCACGGGAAAAGCGGTCATTAAACCCGTGTTATTGAAATTCATTATTTGAAACAATAGGAAAAAAGCCGGCCTGAATCGACATTTATCGTGTGCCTCCGCATTTTTACTGACCGAAAATGTTTATTTTTTGGGTTCCTACGACCACTACTGACATGTTAAAACAAAACCATTACCTACAAATTGCTTGTAGGTTTGTTTTTTTTATTTAGGTTTTTTTATACGGAAAATAAATCAGATCAACTTAATAATATCAAAAGAGGACATCTATCTATGAAGCCTGTGGTCAACGGATACGCCGAACACATTTCAAAAACAGGCCAAACTTTGGTCCTTCGGCCGTTTACGAGAGCAAATCCTCTTTTTTATATGAGAGTCGGTAACAGTGACAAATCGTCGCGGAACTGTTCAACGTTCATCTGTCTCTTCACCTATTTCACGAATGAGTGCTGAAGACTGCCGAACCCTTACTTATTTATTTATTTATAGATTTAGGATCACCAACGAGTAACATAACAAAACTTACAGAAAATATATAAATTGAAAAACATTATCATCTTACGAAGTGATCTTAATCAAGTTGTGACAATAGTTATGTCATTTTAGCATGATAACAGCGATAATTGACCCACCAACATTTATTGAGGTTCGTAGTTTTTTAAAACCCAAATACCTTAATTGTAATACTTCTCATTTTTTACACATGAAAAACGACATTAAGTTTATTTTTCAGGTAACAAAGGGATATTGGAAACGGGTAATGACCGCTATTGCCATCACAAAAGAAAACAACTATACTTAGTCCACTTCTTTCGTACGATATAAAGTTTGTGATACATTGTGTTAAGCATAAAATTAAACTATGTACTTATTATTTTATGATTATAGTGTACTCTGAGCTTAGTTTGGTCTTCGATTTGTGTCACTGATTTAGTGTCAGAGGTTTATTATTTTCTTACTGGCGTAAGTAAAGCTACGGGCAAAAGTTAGGGATCATTTATTTTGTACTTAGTGTAATTTAGACCTTTTAATCTAATATGTTAAAGAAAATCCAAGTATCAAAGTGCCCAAATGGCAACTTGGAACATCTGGGCAATGAACAAAGAATAATTTAGAAAAGATGTTCGATCTGTGATTTTAAAGAGCCACAGACATGACGTCAAAATGTAATTGGGTTGAGTGATCCCCCGGGCCCATTTCGTGTGGGTCCATTTGACCAAAGACTCACAATGCGGCCTGACTTTTATATACATCCATGGAAAATCGGATAAATTTGCGTTGTTGCATCGTTGTCTCACGTCAAGTCGGTTTATTGGAGCCTTTCATTATCATCAATACGCACAAAGCGAAACCGTGATGTTAGGCTCCAAAAGTTGAAACTTTTTTGTACCTAAACCATATTTTTGCTGTGCCATAACTAGACCATTAAATGACGTGGATAAATTTTGGTGTCAGCCAGACACTAAAACTAAATCCTAACACTTATCTCATGTACAGATAATCCTTACAACCATCAAAAAAGCAATTACTCAAAGATTGGCTGAACCAGCACCTATGACTGGTTAGATCATTGGTTCCCAAACTTGTCCACAAGTGTTAAAATATGGTCCGCGAAAGGCCCCGTAGTGACTGTCTGTCACTTTTCCTGTTTTATAACAAAATATTATATTCATTTAAAATCTGCACATGGTGTCGGGCAACATAGATACCGACCCTAGGATATTTTAGGAAAACAAAAAAAAATATTCAGCCTGGAGTAATTTAGGAACAGTCAAATGTCAAACTTTTCTACTCAAAAATAACATTGATGCAAACTTAAGATTTAAAGTTTTTTTCAAAAGTAAATTGTTTTCTATGACATTAATTCTCGTTACTTTTAATTAAAAGAATAGTTATACATAATTCATTCATAATTAATTCAAAGCTTGCAAGCTTTGAACTAATTATGATTTTGAAATCAACACCGTATTTTTTTCTATACTACAAGTCCTTGCAAACAACATAATTATGATTTAAGTTAATTTTTAGATCAACACAGTTACATTTTCTTCTAGACTTCCAGTCCTTACTAACAACAAAAACTCAAAGAGGGGAAGTCATCGGTCCAAATCCAGTACATCATAGACGCACATTGGACGTGCTCTATCGGACCAACGGATCTTGGATCACAATGGGTTCGTCTTAAGGCCGTACCCTGACCAAAAAATCAGCATGAGATATGAGCATTCCTATTAGGCCTAGCGGCACTGGTGGTGCATGAATTACGGTTGTGAATTCGCCCAGATTTTAGAATAAAATCTTTATAAAATCGAATATTGGTCTTTTGAAAAAAATAAAACATACAAAATGTTCGTTGTCAAATTGTCTATCCATTAGTGTTAGTATAAAAAATAATTAATGAACACTTTAAAAGGAGATGCATGCTATCAATAATTATTTCACATGTTTATGGTTTTGTTGGAAGGAGATTAGTGAAACACATACCACTTTAAAAAAAAGTGTACTACCATTTTAGAATCTATATTATGTAGAAATTTAATATATTTTTATTAATTGATATTTCTTTATAAATAAAGAGTAGATATCTCTTAAAAACTGTACAAAAACGACTAGGCGCGGCGTTTTGCTTGGGGAGGCGCCTTAAATCGGATCGTCCTACTTAATCTAGAGAAGGGCAAGCCATTTTAAGGCCGTCATTTTTTGCTGTAGAACTGAACTATTCGATTTGGGTGTGTGATTTGAAATTAGAGATAGAATCATGGGTTGGGATCACGTAGATTTGCCTATGTTTTATAGGTAAACATAAATTTATGTCATATGTTTATTTCAGTCTAGTCGATTCGGATTATTTCTCGTATGTTACCACACGATACCTCTTGGCAAGACTGGTGTTTCTATTAATAGTCGGTCTGTCCGTCAGTTCGTCTGTCCGTCGTCTGTCACACGCGTTTTAGAGCCAAACGATTGGAGCTAATTTTTACAGTATTAGCATCTCGTTGATCCAAAGCCATACAAATAGTCAAGAAAATATTTTTAAATGTTTTTAAGGGACCTACCCCATCAAGTGGAGTATCGTTATTTAGAGCTCGTTAAGCACTGTATTTTACAAGCTTTTATTTAACTTGCAATGAATGCATATAAGTGTGTTCGGGTCAAATCTTGCAATTGAATTGAACTGAAAGCAGTTATCCTCCACCGATTAAGATGAAATTTTACAGACACCTTTAGTTTTATTACAATGCATGGTTTGGTAAGTAACATCATTCTAAATTCAATATGGCGGATGGCCCAAGATGGCGGACTTGTTACTTTTTTGTGCACTGCCATGATATGGGTATCAAATGAAAGAGTTTGCTGAGAAGAACACTAAAAAGCTTGTTGTAAAAAAGATTTTGCAATTAATAATTTTATTTGTTTTAAAAATATTGGAAAACAAAGGAGTGAGAAGTCAACAAAGTCAGCATTTTATACAAAATTTAGTTTGTAACTTGCAATTTGGTGATAATGATTATTATTACGAACGTAACAAATACCAATATATTGATAAATCAGATTTTTTCAAGAAATTCTGTCATTTTTCGTATTACAACGAACTTAATTTTGGGGTTCGGTAAGGAATCCTAAATGTGCGAAGTCCGTCACGCATTTGGCTGCTTTTTTTATTATTTCACAAGTCGATATTTCGTAAGTTGCGTAAGTACCCTTTTTTCTTTAATAATCTGCTAGTAAAAATCAACATATTTTTAAATAGTTTAAATTATTTTCTTGTTTATCCGTTGAAAATAAAACGTTAACTAAAAAAACATTGTACTAAGTAAAATATGCGAATATTCATGGGTATATAATATTGTTTGTATGTTTGTGTGTGTAGGCTTCACTTAATATATTATTATAAATTAATGAAGAACTAAACGAACATATTAAAATAACTGCAAAAATAATGTGCCTATTTCAACTAAATGCTCTTTGTATACAAGTGAGTACAAAACTTTTGCCCGTAGCTTTACTTACGCCAGTAAGAAATTATTAAACCTCTGACACTAAATCAGTGACACAAATCGAAGACCAATCTAAGCTCAGAGTACACTATAATCATAAAATAATAAGTACATCGTTTCATTTTATGCGAAACACAAGTGTATCACAAACTTTATATCGTACGAAAGAAGTTGACTAAGTATAGTTGTTTTCTTTTGGGATGGCAATAGCGGTCATTACCCGTTTCCAATATCTCTTTGTAACCTGAAAAATAAACTTAATATCGTTTTTCATGAGTAAAAAATGAGAAGTATTACTATTAAGGTATTTGGGTTTTAAAAACTACGAACCTCAATAAATGGTGGGTCAATGATCGCTGTTATCATGCTAAAATGTCATAACTATTGTCACAACTTGATTAAGATCACTTCGTAAGGGTTCGGCAGTCTTCGGCACTCATTCGTGAAATAGGTGAAGAGACGAACGTTGAACAGTTCCGCGACGATTTGTCACTGTCACCGACTCTCACATAAAAAAGAGGAATTGCATTGAATCTCGTAAACGGCCGAAGGACCCAAGTTTGGCCTGTTTTTGAAATGTGTTCGGCGTATCCGTTGACCACAGGCTTCATAGGCAGATGTCCTCTTTTGATATTTTTGAGTTGTTCTGATTTATTTTCCGTAGGAACAACCCTCCTTACAAACAATATATAGGTAATGGTTATTGTATATGCCCCCACGCACAACGGACCAAATGGGAGTCTAAGTGCGGAAAAGGGAGTCCCTACCACTACTACTGTGTAATCTTGTAGATACATTTTAGTATCTAATAAAAGTAAAACTTTACAAACCATTTTTACTTATCTTAAATCATCATCATCTGCCTAGCCTTTTCCCAACTACATTGGGGTCAGCTTCCAGTCTTACCGGATTCAGCTGAGTACCAGTGTTTTTCATAGAGCGACTGCCTATCTGACCTCCACAACCCAGTAACTGGGTAACACGGTACCCCTTGGCAAGACTGGTGTCAGATCTCAAGCTTCTGACTACCTGTAACGACTGTCAAAGATCTTCAAATGACAGCCGGGAACAACGGCTTAACGTGCTTTCCGAGGCACGGAGGAAACTCGGTATGTTGAAATGGTCACCCATCCACTGAACGACCTCGTCAAGCGTTGCTTAACCTTGATGATCGACCCGTGCGGCTGTTATTATTTAGCCACGAGCTCCTCACTACTAAACACTTACCACACTTACTTTTACTTATCTTAAATATTAGTATAAATAAGGTCATTTTGAAAAATCAAACACTGAAACTCCTTCAAAATACATAGGTATTCGTTTTACCAGGCATACTGTACATCTAGTTTTTTTATTTATTCAACTGTGGGAACTGGGAGCTGCATGGCGGATATACAAGCAGTGAGTGGATGTCTGGCAAAGAAGATCTATCCGTGATTGAAGCCGATACTGAGACACTGTTTTAAGTTTGGCACATAATATAAGAGTAGCTGGAAATGCAGATAGAAAACATCGAAGACCGGGCAAGAGTGAACAGGGTGGATAGATGCAGAGGATATAACGTACACGGGGAATTTTGCACCTGCTACTGACCTTTGTGTACCAATACTGTACATCTAGCTCAAATAATCATTTCAACAGTACCTAACTTAGTCTAAATAAAAGGTTTAAAGATAAAGATATATTTTTTGCATTACCGTTTTGGAGTTCTTAATAATAAACATTACATTTCTAGTTTCAACGGTCTAACCAAGTCGGATATGCAATAGTATTTTAAGAAATTAGGTACTTACAAATATTATTTTTTATCAAAAAACTCATGCAGATTATAAAATAAATTATCTATTAACTTTTTTTTCAATATATTTTTAAACATGTTTCCATTTAATTGCTTGATTGGTGGTGGTAACTTATTGTACAGACGAATAGCAGTAACATAGGTACTTTTATAATACATTGTTAATAACCGGTAAATTAATGTCATATTTATGCTATTTCCGAAAGTTTCTTATTGAATTTGATTTGAAATTAAAATATAGCAAATTATTTTTAACAAATAAACATAAGTCAGTGTCAGGAAACCCTCCGTTCTGAAGACATCTCTTGATGATCCAGTACTATACATGTTATATATTGTCTTAAGACATTTCTTCTGAAGAATGAATGTGGATTGTACGTTTGTCGAGTTCCCCCATAAATGCCAAGGAAAAAAAAGAGCGCGTACTACCACATGTCCACAGTAGAAAGTTAGAAAAAAAAATGTGCCTTCCAGTTTAGTGTTGACCTATTGTAACGCCTAAGAAATTTGTGCCTTTTTCTTCTTCAGTCGCTGTATCAGACATGGTTTATGATCAATGCATTTATAAATGAAGCTATCATAGCTTCGATAATAGCCACACAATCAAATCACGAGCACGTAAAAATTAAGTGATGTAATAAATGTAAAACGCCCGTATAATTGCTGCTACAAACACGACAATTTGCGCACGAAACATTTCATTTAAAATTAAAAGCTACATTAATTATAAACGACCAAAATTCATGTTACATAAAAATGTATTCATTCATTTAACAATAAATGACCGGAACCGAATGTTCCAATTTGCTTTTCCAATTGTATATATTCATATGACGAGTGCCACTGTATGCGTTCGACTCGAATGTGGTTCGACAAACGGACACATGAGACATGTACGACCACAGCATGCAACCACACAGCAGAATCTGCGACCACGCCAACATGGCCGACATTTTCTGTTTTATTTCGCGCCAACTATTTAATGACACGGGATACGCCATTCTGTGGCAGTATAACCAGTAAAACTTAATTCGTGGACTTTTATTTAAATGTTATTGTGTAGCTTTGTACATAAAAATTCGTTATGTGAGCCACAAATATTAAAGAAATTTGAGTGGTACTCGAATTTGAAAATACGCTGAAAATTTAGCAATTTTGTTGGTGAATTGCTAACAGCGCAAAAGCGCGAAAGCTGATATCAGAACTATTAATCCAATGTTGGAATGGGATGAAAGGAAAAAGAAGGTGGGTTTGCTAGGAAATAGACTCGCTGTATATAATTTTGCTGAAAGCTGGATAGGATTCCAATTGCACACACTGTTAGACCTGAATTCAATATCTTTTGTTTTGTTTTGGGATGTAACTAAATAAAAGTTACGATTTTCAAGCGGTTATAATACGTCGATATAAGGATAGTATTATTTTATCTGTCCAGACTGGTAGTAATAAAACTTTAAGGCCGTCAAATACACAATTTTATAGATAAAAACACCCCACGTAAGGGGTGCAATCACCAGACCCACACAGATAGAGCAATTTAAATACCTGACTTACTAATTACGATATCCACATAGTCTAACAACCATAACTTAGGATCTAAGTGTCACAGAGGCGTTCATTTTATGTTATGTTTATGGCCATAACATACAGATACGAAATTTTTGTATTGAGCCCTAAAAGAAAATCATTAAACGTAATATCAAAGATTTTATTGCATTTCCTAAAAAACTGCATTTTTTTTTAATGTTTTATCACCGGGCCATTTGTTTTATGGATTTCTTTGTTAGTCTTTGAGTTGGTCTACATACTTACGATAGAACAATAACTCTAATCCAATTAGTTTTAATTTTAATAATGCCTAAAAAGACACCCCGTGCATTTTTGTGTTTTAATTTATGCAGAATTTTAGAAAAAGTTAAAGCCCTTATGTGGAGTTTTTATTGATAATTTATGTGTATTTTACGGCCTTAAAGTTTTCTTACTAAGAGTCCGGACACATTTTATAGAACCTGCCTAGTTCATCTAATGGGTGCAAGTATTACAACGTGGCATCAACAGTTGGCCTTATCAGAATATCAGCGCAGCGTTATTTCCTTTTTTGGATATCGCTGCGTATGCTGAGATAGGAGCCTTTTTGGTCTCGCACGGGGTTTTTATTTTTAATTTTGTTTAATTTTAAGCTGATTTCTCGTGTCTCCTGTGCGGGTCACAAATAAATACTTTTTCTTTCTTTCTTTTCTTTGTTACTGCTGAACAGAAGGTCTTGGGTTCTAACCCAGTTCAAGCAAAGTGCTGTTGGTTTTTTGCACCTGGAAATTTGTCAAAAGCAACCCAACAACTGAATTGGTGTCCAGTTGTAATTATATTTACTCCTTATACTAATGTGGGTGTACTCTAGGTAGTATAAGTACGCATATGCTTAACTTTTCGCGGAACACAGGCGCGATGTTATGTTTTCATACACATACATATTTAACACGCTTTTATTAGCTTGGTATGTATGTATCTATGAATCTATGTAACGGAATCTTTGAACGTGATTTTCACCCCCTTCAAAACGTCGGATTAATCTAAAAAAACAACAAACACGCTTCAATAGAAAACTAAAACAGCATTTTTACTATAACAATAATTTTTTGTTAACCACACTATTCTTAATTTCAATTAAATGAAAATTTATTTTCTACTTTATAGTTTATTTTTCTATTAAAGCTTGTTTTTTAAACAATTTTTTTATCTTACTTATATAAAAAATGTGAAAATTGGGATAGTTGTATGGATGTATGTTTGTTACTCAAAAAATAAAGGAATAGCACACATAATACTTTTTGTCCTGGACATATGTTCCCTCTGGATAATTTTCGATTTTCACGTGGGCGAAGTCTCTGGCAGAAGTCTAGTTATTATTTAAAAAAGCATTACCCCACACTACGAATTTCTCCTGTAGCGTAAAACCAGCATAGTTGCCCGAGGGGTATAGTTACCCCGATTGTAATTATTCTTGTTTCACGGACGAATCACATGCTATTTTATTAATCCATCGAAAGATTCTCCAACTACCAACCACTAAGTTGACCGTATCTCATGTCTCTTTGCGATTGCATGGGAAGGCAAAATTGCATCAAAGTTTTTGCAGGATAGATGGGATGTTTCTCGGTGTCTGTCCTAAACGTAATTTACATGAACTATCGCCTATGTGGAATAGATGTCCCAAAATATAGAGGACCGCAAGAATTGCTAATACTCTGGTAATATTAAGATAAGATAAGATATTTTTTTTTTCATGAACATCATAATATTAAATAGTTTCATGTATTACTATTGCTGGTATAGAAATATTTAAATTAACTTACTTAAAGATTTAAAGATAAATGTTTTTTTTACTTTTCATAAATTTGTAGATAAAAACCATAGTACCGGCCAGTTTTACAAATAAAGTATTTTGCTTTTATTAATGAGAGTTATAGAGCGATTTCAAAAAGTGTGGCAACTATCCGTCTTTTACCCTATAGTGGGTGCATTTACAAACATGTAATACTCACATACACAAACAACTTATTTTGAGTCTATGATTATGAAAATAATATTCTTATTCAATAACAGTTTCAAGGCCCAAGCGACGTACGAAGCAATAATCTTATGGCATATTGTGTCATACGAACATACTGGGTACCCAAAAGGTACTTTAACCGCAATATAAGCACGAGTACCCGAGAATGCAATAACTATTTGACATAATGGCAACAAGTCGGCTACAAATATGTATGATAACTACAATATTTCTTGCCCGTCTACCCTCAAAATGGAAGACCCGAAACAATTTGAGGACGCTTATTAATATAGTTATAGTTATTTTTAAGTTAACACATTGAAATAGCTAGTATTTGGATTTCGTAAAAAAAGCTTTGAGCTTTATAAAGAGATACTCGCTTCTGCCCGTGCTTTGCTCGTGTGAATTGTTTTTTTTTACTCTGAGGTAATTCTTTCTACATACACACTTTCGCATTTCCAATAATATTATTATAGACAAAAGTTATATAGCTTTATAAATTTTCTTACTACTTTAACCTACTAATGTGTAATATTAATCGATGGAGCAACTGTAGATAAATCGATTTAGTCAACTGCTGACTAGTGTTTTAATTTGCACTAGAGCTTGGCAAATTCGTTCGTGGCATTCCCAAAGTCCGCGGGCGCGGGGGGGCTTATAACGTCCCCCGCCACCCGCGCGGACCATGGGAGTGTCACGTACGAATTTGTCAAGCTACCTTAATAATCGACTTTGATTTAGCCAACATGCTGACATGTGTAAAATTAAACGATGTAGCAAAATAAGAAAATCTTTTAAATTTTCACTATCTTAAAAATCGACTTTTGTAAAATTAGGTACCTACTAGAATTTTTCGTGATTCGAGTTTTCGCACCATAATCTTTAATCACTAGGTGGACCGATGACCGAATTCACTGGATGCGAGACGCGATGGAGCGGTCAGTGTGCCAACACTTGGGGGTGATCTATGTTCAGCAATGAACGGTTTTCGGCTGAAATGTTGATGCTGATGACTCTATACTTACATACTGTGAAGATATTCGACGTAATAAAGCAGTAAGTAGCTTATCGTCGAACACATGGTCAGTCCGAATTGTTGACGAGACAAAACGGATCAGATTAGGTGCCGGACCCGTTGAGTGGTTAACAGTCGTACCCGTGAATAGCACGTCTGATCCTGAGTTGTTGAGAAATGTATGGCACTCTAAACTCCGCTTACTCCCGTATAAGCGGAGTTTTGATTTATAAGTCAAGTCATAAATCTAAACTTCGAGCTGCTCTGAGAAAAACTAATAACACTGCCTGAACTATGGTTTAACACCGGTTTAGGAGAATCTTGGATTCGCTTAAACCTGCACCCGCATGGTACTCAATGTTTAACGTAGAGTAGTAAAGTTCGGCGACACACTAGGCGGAAATTCAGCCGCACTTAGGTCATTAGATTCTATCAAATGGGACTCAAAACAATAACTGTCGTGATAAAAAAGTAGTGGATTACCAAATGCTATCGAAATTTCACCGTGACCAATCCCTTACATTAAGGCACTTCGACAATCACCATGGTTGACATATTAATTCTTGGTCTCACCGTCTCAATTCTTGGTCACCGTTGCGTTCAGGACTGCAATAACCTGGGGACTCAGGTTAACACAACGGTTTTCCAATTCTGGCGCACGGTTGGCGCAGTAGTTTAGCAATTGACTGCTGCGCTGCGTGTCGCGGGTTCGATTCCCGCACGGAACAAATATTTGTATGACCTACAGATATTTGTTCCGGCTCTGGGTGTTGTGTATTTGAGTTTATATGTTTTTAAACGCACCCACGATACAGGAAGAAATTCCTAGTGTGGGGCAAAGTTTAAAAAAAAATGAGAATTATGGAAGTCAGTTTCTTGTATACCATGTTTTTATTAATTTATTCTTATTCTTTATTGTACACAATACAAACATATACAAATACAGTAGGAAAGCTTATGTACAAAGGCGAGGTTAACCCATAATTGGGTTCTCTTACAGCAAACCTCAGTGTCATAGAGACGGTTAGGTAAATCAAACTCTCGAAGAATTGTATCGTCGTATCTACCCTACAATAATTTATTAACGGTAAAATAATTATATATAGTCGAGCTGACCCAGCCAACTACAGACCCATCTCAGTAACGTCAATACTCTGTAAAAGTATGGAGTGTGTTCTTAACACAAAGCTGGTCTACCTAGAAACTAACGATATCCTTAGTGACCGTCAATACGGCTTCCACCGAAATCGGTCTACTCGGGATCTTCTAGCGTATGCCATTCACAAATGGAGTGAGGCCATCAAGCGGCACGGCTTGTCGTCTCCCTCGACATCTCGAAGGCTTTTGATAGGGTCTTGCACAAATGCCTTATTGTTAAGCTTCATTCGGTCTGCCCGGTGGTCTGTGTGATTGGATAGCAGACTTCCTGAGAGATCGGTCCATTCGAGTAGTTATCGATGACTGCTCATCGGACCTATTGGATATCAATGCCGGAGTCCCTCAGGGGTCGGTACTGTAAGCAACATTATTTTTGCTGCACATTAACGATCTGCTAAAATCTTTGGGTATGCAGACTACAGCACTGTTGCTGAGAGATGCTTTTCCAAAGCACGGGCTACCGGGCCGCAGATCCAGTCTCTCCGTGAGGCCATGGTGGAGCGTTTGAACCTGTCCTTGCAGGCAGTCTCCGAATCGGGCGATGCCAATCTGGTCAGGTTCAATACTACTAAAACCCAGGCATGTCTTTTTCCGCAAAAAAAGAGCCAATTTCACCCGGCTCCAACTTTCCGATATGTGACCATGGAAAAAGGGACCATTTTGAGCTTCTTGGCGTTACTTTGACATCGACTCTCAATTTTGGCTCATCACACACACACACATCACATCATCAGCCTATTAATCTTCCCACTGCTGGGACACAGGCCTCCTCTCTGTGAGAGGGAATGGGCCGTTATCCACCACGCGGGCCCAGTGCGGATTGGTGGATGTCACACGTCTTCGAGTTTTTGGTTCTAGGACATGCCGGTTTCCTCACGATGTTTTCCTTGACCGTTTTGAGAGCAGTGGTGATGAAATAATTAACACAAAGTAAAGCGCCTGCCTGGGTTTTGGCTCATACATTGAGGCAAAGGCTCAGCTGGCTGCCAAAAAGTTGGGAATCCTTGCAAAGGTGAGAAAGTACTTCACGCCGGAACAGCTGCTCAACTTGTATCAAGCGCAAGTTCAATCATGCATCGAGTTCTCATCTCTGGGACGGATCTGCCAGATACCAGCTTGATATCACACACAGGAGTCGATCGAAAAATGGGCCAAGAGGCTCATCGGCGATGAAGTACTGGCCAAGACAAAGCTCCAGAGCCTTGAACAACGTCGCCGAGTTGCCACCTTGTCGGTTTTTTATCGGTAACACTTCGGCGAGTGTGCGTTGGAATTGCATGATCTAATTCCACCTAGCCCGTTTCATCATCGGACTACCAGACGTACGGCGATGCGCCATCGGTACATGATGGACATCTCACCCATACGCACTAAACGTTTTGGGAACACTTTTATTGTGCGTACAGCTAAGGAGTGGAATTCCCTGCCGGAGTTTGTGTTTCCCGACAGCTACAATCTAGGGGTCTTTAAGTCAAGAGTGAATAGGTTTTTTCTAGGCAAGCGTGATTCACCGAACCTTCAGGAACCATCAGGTGATATAGTGGTCAAGTCACGCTAAAAAAAAATAGTAACCCAGCATGAGACTGGAATGGACTCGATATCGAGCGCGTGTTAGGTTCAAGACCACCGAAAGAAAGCCACAATCCTGTAGTTCCCAGAACGTAGGTGACTGGTGGCTGCCAGGTAGATAGGTCGATGTTCGTATCGGAGGGTAGCACGCAGGGTTGTCCAGCCTCAGCCCTTGCAGCAACACCGAAAGATTTCCGGTATTTACTTATTAGTATCTAAGTAGGTAGTCAGCTAGTCAGTAGAAAAGAGTCAAATTGGCACTTTTCACATTACTAGATTCCGCGTCGACATTGTCCGCCTTGAGAAGCGCAATCCTTTAACATCCAGGCCATTACATTTTCCTTTCGTAAGATTTCCATACGATTATCTAGCTAGAGGTTTAACAACCCAGCTTACCTCGTGGGAACGTTACCGGGCCAGTGCACTTGCCCACTTACTTAACTAGTCCACAACATCTCTACGGAGCGACATACAACGATCAATGTTTGCGTAGAAAAAATCAACATAAAAAGAAAGAAACTTGCTCTTTTCTACACTATGGACAATTTCTGTGAGATCTACCGAGAAATGTATAATTTTGTGTAATGGGAACCAACAATCAAGCCCCTGGGTTTGCATACTAGAAAATGGAAGATGCTTAGGGCGTTTTTACCAACTTTAAAAAAGGAGGTAATTAATTCAACACGTATATACATCAAATATAAATGTGAGAGAGCAATGGTGGCCTAGTGGTATCGGCCGTGACTTACAAGTTGTTGGTCGTTGGTTTGAGCCCAGGCAGGCGCTTTACTTTGTGTAAATTATTTCATCACCATTGCTCTCAAAAACGGTGAAGGAAAACATCGTGAGGAAACCGGCATGTCCTAGAACCAAAAATTCGAAGACACGTGACATCCACTAACACGCACTGGGCCCGCGTGGTGGATGACGGCCCATTCGCTTTCACAGAGAGGCCTGTGTCCCAGCACTGGGAACATTAATAGGCAGATGATGTATGTGTGTAATATTGTTGGAATTGAACAATATTCACATATTTCACTCTGTATGGGCTTCTAAACACGTATGCCACTTTTTTGTATGTTTGTTTGTATGTTTGTTTGTCCACGCATTTCTCCGAAACTACTTATCGGATCGTGATCGTATTATTCTTTTTTCCAGAAATCTAGTTTATGACAGAATACTGGTTCGACTTTCTTTACTCTCCTCTTTAAAAATATGCCTAATACATCACTTTATTTGATAGTTGCGTAGATAATACGCATTTGGACATATAAGCCCATGCATTTCCGGTACAAGCTGACCTCACATTGCTAGAGCTTCCCGTAAAATGCAAGGTCAGTTTAAAAAGTAGTTAATTGCTTGACAATGTCGTGTTAATTTATAAGTACATTTATAAAAACTCGATTTATCGTAGTATCTGTGTTACAACAAATTGACCTCTCACTGTAAACCAAGCCTATACAATATCAGGTCAGATTATACTGGACAGGTATAGCTTGGGTCTTGTGCAGGCCTTGCATAATTCATCACTAAATTACTTCTGGTGAGGTGACATTCGGAAGTTGGATGCCACGCATCAGGTGCTTACCTTCTAATAGATTAATTCACTCATGGAGTAACTTTATGGATATGTGGGAGGATATGAACCCTGGATATTCAATTAAAAGTTTATGCGGTGGTGGTGTGAATATGAGGTTGTGGTTATTCGAATGTTCATGGGCATTCATTCATGCTTCCATACGAATGTAAAAGTAACTCAGTCTATCTGTCTGATTATTTCTCTATCTGATATATTCTTCTGTGTTTGATTTAATTTAATTATCATTTTTGTTTGATTATGATTATGTTGTTTACAGGCTCTTTAAGCAATGTATGGATATGGAAGAGAGAGGTCCTCTGGTACAGGTATATCCATACCTAAAAGAGGTCCTCTACAACTCTTATGTAAAACCTGTTGTTTTTTAAATAATTTAATTTAATCTGTCTGTTTGTTACGTTTTGACGCTTAAATCCCTAAATGATCTTGATGATGTTTGGTATATGAATAGATTGGACCTTGGAGAATAGATAATTTTTATCCTGGAGTACGTTTCCTGGTTGACGTTGCGTTGGCAGGCTTCCCACCAGGAGAACCAGTTGATATGATGATGATGATGACGTCTCCTTGGGATGGTTTCCTGTAGTTCACGTGGGCGAAACCCGTGCAGATGAGCTAGTGTTTTAATTTGACTTCATGCACAAAGGTACAATGGCGAATTTATCTAATGCTTTGTATGATTGGGTATGGTTGGTAAATCAAAATTTTATCATGGCGAAATTCTTCTCTTTTCTACACCAAATACTGTGTTTGGCATAAGTTTAATTTACCCATCTCTATCCCTGATTACCTTTGCTGGCTAATTCTGTTTATCTCATTTATGATATTTTGGGCTTGATAAGCATTAAAAAGGGTCTCAGAAAAAGACAGACTTATTTATAACAATGCTAATTTGAATTTGACTTCAACAATTAAGAGCTAAAAATTAAAACTTCTAAGACTACAAAAAGTAAGAAAAATCTAATAATTCAAAAAATCAAAATACCCGACTGAGAAATTCGACTGAGAAAATCAAGCTGTGCAGTCGGCGGATACATCTGGTTTTGGTCAGCCAGCTCGCGAATATGTATACTCCGACTGCACAGCTTGATATTCTCCTTGTTTACGTCTTTTTAATTCGCTTTTCAAGCAGTCGAGTTTTTTATTTTATGAATTAACTTTTTTTATTTATAACATTTTTCTTTAATTTAAACATATAAGTATTATATATTTTTGAAATGTTCTCTTAAAACCCTTCATTTTGATACCCCACACGATGGGTTTGGAAGAAAAAATATTTTTTCTTCCACAAAATGGCGCCCAAAATCCGCCATTTACATTCCTTTTCAATTTTAATGCAGTCAGTGACACTCGCAGGGTTAAGACTAATCGATTGACGTAAGAATCATCAAAATCGGCCAAACGCATTTTGGTCTCTAGAACGGTGGTTTATACATACATAGACTGCTAAACACATAACCCTCCTTCGGCAGTCGGGTAAAAAAAGGCTCTAGAGAAGTGTCATTAGCGATGGCAATGATCAAAATGCCAAAATTTAAAGGATAGATCATGTGACATTTCGATAGCGTTTGACATTCCTATACAGTTTTAAAATGTTTCCAATCGCAACGCTTTCGAAGATAGAATGCCACTTGTCTAGGGCCTCTGCACCCTGTCTGGAGTCTATGGTCTTATTGACACTGTCAAGTAAGCAACAGGTCTCATTTAGAGTACCGTCTCTATTATAACCGTATTAGTACTCCCATTCCAATTATCACCTTGTACTCCACGCCACAATGAAGCTTTGTCCATTATATATGTACCTATATATATATGTATAAAATAGAACTAGTTTCAAATTCAGCTTTAGTAAACCCTATTCCCAGTTTTCAATAGGCGGTGTTGTATCGCTTTTGTTGTGTAGCTTTGTATAGCTTGTGGTACCGACATCCTTATCTGGTTGCAATAGTAAGCCTTATTATTGAAAAAGTTTACGTTAAAATCTGACATACTCGGGCTGATTAGCGGTCAAAAATTATATAAATATTGTCTTTTTTAATCATGTCCAAAGGGAAGTGGAAAGATTACCCAGTGACCTGACATCATGATTGATATCAGAGAAAAACTAGTCGTTGAATACAGGTGATATATCCTCAGAGAAAGAACGCTGTAGATTTTGGGGTTCTGGGTTTCAGGCCCAAGGTTACATCCAAAACGTGCATTCCCATGCCTGGACTTGATTTGTTTGTTGCTGGTTTCCATAAAAAAAAAGACCTGATCATAATATCTGATCCCTACAACCCAATAAATAGGTGGACGATTTTTTAGCTTCTGACTGATCTTACGACTGTTAATGATGTAACCACGAGACTTTATCATAACTGGTGAAACGTGGCTGAACTAAGACATATGCCAAACTCTTCGATGACCACAGGTATGACGTAACAATTCAATATCACCCACTTATGTCACATACATCATCCAACACCGCAGCATATTACGCGGCGAAATGGTATTTGGTATGAAAAATTCTCAATCATATTTTATAAGATTAGCGAGTCAGCAGAGTGCTGAGAGCAAAACTCTTCGGGGAAAACAGGTGTACAATTACCTAAAACCGAAGCCTCAGCATTCGTAACATTGGTCAATTAATGCTGCTGAGTCTAGACTCAGCAGCATTAATTGACCAATGTTTCGAATGCTGACCCTAGGGTCAGGGTTACATTAAAAGGTCGAGGGAACTGTCATTGGGATGATTTCTACCAAGAATAACTCCAGCAGCCCGGTGTCTGGACTTGGTCGGGCACAAAATCCAGTTCAAGTGCAAGTGGACTAGGGGTCGAGCCTAATTAGCGTCGCAAAAGTGACGATGTGGTTTTGTCGGGGCTTGAATATAGTTAACAAAAAGTTGGTTTACTAGAAACCACTGCCAAACCAATGACCACAGGCATGACATAACATTTCAATATCACCCACTAATGTCACACACATCATCTAATACCGTGGTATATTGCGCGGCGCGTGGTATATACCTGTCTGCCAACCCACAACACAATTATATAATCATAAACCAGGCTCAGTTAATGCCCATTCGGGACCACAACGTGTATACCTGGGTAACGCCGGATTGCAATTAGGTACGCGGTTTGTTAGTGCGGCGTATAAATTCTTTTTATGTTACCTACGCCTACATTTTTGGCAGCTTACAATTTCGGTTACGCTGTTTTAGCCAGCGGTCATGTTAAATGGTTGGCCACAAATTTTGTGGATAATTTTGCTTTTTTTATATTAAGGGTTGTAAATCTGAATACCGGTGAAAAGAGCATCACTAAAGAATTACAATATCTTCTGAACAAACAAAATATTGAAGTTCCATTTTGTATTGTGCTTGTAATTTCAAGACATTTTTAGAGTTCCAACCTTTAATGGTTTTACATTAAAATATCACTTAAGCCCGTCTTTCACAAAGGTTTTACACGAAAACTATGAAATTTAGAAATTTGAGAAATGGAATATGTTAGGGAATAGATGTAATTTTCGAACTATTTATTATGTACCTGAATTAATTTACAAATTAAACCCGAATTTTGTCAGAGTCCTTACGTTGTAACTTATGATACCTTCCCATCTATGTAGTTGATAACCGTCGTCCATTAGACCTCACCTGGGAATTCTACGCATCTGTGATAGGGCACTTTGCACAGTACTTAGAGCCTCGTTCGAGAGCCCTAATTAATTTCTTGTTCATATTTGAAAGGTGTAAGGACAAAAGGTTTAGAGGACTCGGGAATACGCAGGTACCTTTATAAAGAAAGAGAATTACGTTTCAGCACTGGTTTGGAACAAAATGTAAATTAATTTGTAAGAAAAATGGTGAGCCTTACATAAATATTGAATTAAGGTACTTACTTACCTATTCAATCTTTTGATAATAACTTTGCTTCAGAAATTTCCTCAAGAACTCAATAGCAATATTAATTTATAATAAATATTAATATCCAAGATTACGGTACTAAAACCACCAATAAAATCTATGTAGATAACGCAACTTACCAGCAACATCAACGTAAGCCAACAAAATCCGATCATTGCCGATCTAAAAACGAATGGAGACAACCAAACAAACAGATTGCATTAACTATTCGACATTATTCCTTTCTTCACAAACAGGGATTAAATTGAAACTGGCCTTTTGCACGTACAAATTGAAAACACCAGTGGTATACACTTTTCCGTTGATCCTGCATGCAAGATTAGCCTGGCGATTGCCGAGAGTCTGTTTTCTATCAGACAGACTTGTAATTGGTTTTTTAATACAGTTCGATTTTTCCTTTAGGGTCTGCGCAGATAGGGCAGAAAAATGCACGATCAGTTTTTCATTTAAAATTAATTAAAATATAGTTCTACACCGAATTTTGGTCACGGCGTCCAATCATAGCAGATACAAGCCGTAGACGTGGCAAACATAGTGCAAAAGTGCATGCACAAAAAGAGAGGGCTTCATTTTCATAGTCCGTCCGATGGGACTACAATTCGACAAGAACGGTAAGAGATCAAGCGCAGGACCAATGGCTTACCGTGTTTAATGAGGCATGGTGGTCTCACACCACCAGCTGCCAAACTCTGGGTTAATTATCATCATCAGCCTTTTAATGTTCCCACTGCTGGAACACAGGCCTCCTCCCTGTAAGAGGGAATGTGCTACGGCACATTCCCTCTTACAGGGAGGGTGATCCACCACACGGGCCCTGTGCGGGTGTGAATGTCTCATGCCTTCGATTTTTTTTGATTCTAGGACATGCCGGCTTCCTTACGATGTTTACCTTCACCATTTTGAAAGCAGTGGTGATGAAATAAGTTACACAAAGTAAAGTGTCTGTCTGGTTTCGTACCCACGACCTACAACTTGTAAATCGCGGCCGTTACCACTGGGCCAAAACAGCTCTCAACTCGGGGTTGCCACTGAGAAATTCCTAACGGATTAATCCAAAAAAACACGGGTTCGATTCCCAGGTCAAGAATCGGGCAATCGCAGTCGCAACCACGCAGAACATGGTCGAGATTAGGTATATAGATTTTGCAACTCCATCTACACTAACCCTACAATGGGAAGAGTTCAACCAATAGGAAGCCTTTTTAATCTCGATGTGAACTTCACAAATAGAGTAATCAAGAAACTACTGATTGATCGGTTCATTAACGGCTCGGATCCGGGACTGTTGAAAGTGTTTTGTGCCAGTAACGCTATTGTATAGGTAGGCATAGTTGCGAATTGCGAGAGGATTATGCTAACTAAATCGTTTTTCGATAGAAGTTTGATCGGCTTTGAATCTGTCAATGAAAGCAATTAATTTAAAAAAAAACATTGAAACTTTGTATAAATAACGGACAGTTAGTAAAGTTATATCCGCAAAACTTGTACAATGTTAAAGGTTTCGATTAAAAACAGCTAGAGGTAAACAAGTCTGAGAAAAACAAGATTTTCATTAAAACTGAGGTGATGGGCGTGAAATGTAAAATTAGAAATACCGTGAAAAGGATGCTAAGTAGACGTCTTACAGTTAAAGATCGTGTAAAAGATGGCTTGCTGAAAATTTATTGCCTAAGATATAGTCTTCTGATTCAATTCAATTCAATTTATTTATTCAGTAACAATTTACATTGCGTTCGAAATAATCAGCATAAAACAGTAGGTATTGGATGTACAATTAATGAATAAGAGAATTCAATTTAAATTAGAGTAATATGTTAGATTAATTAAATAAAAAAAATATAAAATACCATGCACACATAATTTTAAAAAAAACAATGTCAATAATATAATAGCAATTTAAAACGAAAAACAATAATCAAATATAACAATGTCATTAAATTATGCGCAATTTAAAACGAAAACAATAATCAAATATAACAATGTCAATAAATTAATAGCAATTCAAATAGAAAACAAAAATCAAAAATATGTAATAAAAGTCCAACACAAATTATACCACCCTACTCAAAAATAACATGTCAGTTTCAAGCACATTACAATTCGTCTATTGAGTAGAGACATCTTTCCAACAGATATGCCTTGAGCCTTGTCTTGAATGAGCCTGTGTACAGTATGTTTTTTAACTCCAGCGGTAATTTATTAAATATTTTAACTGCCTGATACTGTGTACTGTGTTTGACTATTTCAAGAGCCGGGGTGATTTTGTTTGCAAAGTCTTTCCTACGCGTTTTTTCCCTGACCAGCCTGCCCTCGTCTGTTTCGTAGTCATAGATGTATTTTTTAAAAGTGTTTAACAGTACTACCACATAAAGGCTAGGTACTGTGAGAATCCCAAGTTCTTTAAAATATGGTCGACAGGTGTCTTGTTGAGAGATGCGGACAATGGTTCGTATCGCTCTTTTTTGGAGAATGAATGCCCTTTGCCAGTTGTAATGGTAGCTATTACCCCAAAACTGTATGCTATACCTCAGTTTGGACTCAATCAGCGCATAGTAGACCATTTTTAAATGTTTTATGCTCACTTCATCCCTTAGAGTTCTTAAGGCATAGCAAGCCGATGATATTGATGAGTCCAATGCTGCTAGTTCTTTCTTCCAATTTAACAGATCATCAATATAAATTCCCAAAAATTTAACTACCCTGACAAGCTCAATCTCTCCTCCATCTAACTCAATGTCCATAATATCTTTGCTACGCGCAGTGGTTTTAAATTACATAACATTGGTTTTAGACGTGTTTATTTTAAGCATATTTGCGTTAAACCAAGAATGAAAAGTCTCCAGAGCTGCATTCACCTTAACAGTAAGGTCATGGATATCATTAGCTGCAACTATAGCATTTGTGTCATCCGCAAACACTACAAGTTGCATATCCGGCAAATGTTTACTTATGAAATTGATCAGATCATTCGTGAATAATATGTACAATAAAGGGCCTAAAATTGATCCTTGAGGCACTCCGGCTGTAATGTTTATCATAGATGACCTATAGCTGTTTTTATAACCGTTTGGTTTTGTAGAATCAAGCTCGACAAACATTTTTCTATTATTAAGATATGAAGAGAAGAGCTGTAAGGCCCCACCTCTTACACCATAGTGCTCCATTTTTGTTATAAGTAGTTTGTGGTCAATAGTACCAAAAGCTGCGCTTAAGTCCAAGTAAATACCTGCTACCCTCATTTTACAGTTTATTTTATTAACTACATCATTTAGTAATGTATAAATAGCATCTCCAGTACCTACATTCTTCTGGTATCCAAATTGTCTTAGATTAATTACTTTATACAAATTCAGATGTCTACTTAAGCGGTCTTTTAAAACTTTTTCGAAAATTTTTGCCAGAGTGGGCAACAAAGAAATCGGCCTATAGTTTGTTGGATCAGTTTTTGTGCCCCTCTTATGAATTGGGGCGATCTTAGCAATTTTTTGCTGTTCTGGGAAAATGCCTTCTACAATGCACTTATTATAAAAAGTCGAGAGTGGTTCAGATAAAACTGGTAAATTGTCTTTAATCGCTGATATTGGCATTTCATCATAGCCACAGGATTTCTTGTTTTGCATACTATTCACAATTTTAGAAACTTCATTTGGAGTGGTAAGTGAGATATCCATATCGTTTTCCACTCTTTCCGTACTTTGTTGAAGAAAAACGATAGCATCTTGCCCATTATTTCCAGGCATGATGTACTTGTGATCAAATTGCTTTACTAGACAGTCGGCTACTTCCTCTGGGTTATCTATTATTCGGTTATTAATTTTAAGTCGAATTTCCGCCCTCGTTGCTTTAACCCTATTTGTACTCTTATTTATAACTTTCCAGATTTCCTTACTTGAATTTTTTGATTGAGTAATTTTTTCAGTTACTGTAAGTTTTTTAGCATTCGAGATTACCCTTTTATAAATTCTAACATAGATTTTTTGTAATTAAGGACACTAGCATCAAGTTTGTTTCCACTAGAGCATAAGAGTCGTTTCATTTTACTCGACGTTTTTATACCTCTTGTGACCCACTTTAATAAAAATTTACGTCTTATTTTAATTATTTGTTTATGCTTTCTAAAACTGTAATGAAATACTTTACCAAAGGTCTTTAAAAAAGTGTTGATTCCCATAGCAGTCCAATTATGTTCACGTATTCGTTGTCCAAAACTTACACTATTTTTATAATTAAAAGCTCTCTTATTTATAGTAATATGATTGTTATTATCCAAGTTATCAATAGCATTTTCCAAAGTGAATGAACCCAGTAGTGCCCCGTGACCATCTGCCAAGCCATTGTGGTCTACTACACATCCCTCTACACAGTCATCAGGCAAGTTAGTCAAGATGTTATCAATACACGAAAATGAGTTATTGCGCATAAACGTATGAGTTGTAATGAGATATCTAAAATTATAGCATGTCAGCAGGCTAATGAATTCAGTTCGTTTTCTACTCTCTGTAAGCATGGATTTTGGATATCCAAACCCTAGGAGACTCATTCGCTTACCAGCCAGTGCATCGTATGTGCACAGAAGGTGCTCCATGCGTTCTGTATGTTCCCCACACAACCTGCACATGAGTGTCGCGGTTAGACCGATCTTCATGAGAATGAGCTAACGTTTCAGCCTGCCCAACTGTATTTAACTTTTCACATATAAACCCAATAACAGTAATAAAAGCTTTTAAGCAAATCAAGATCAAACTGACCGAAGATCTATGGGGAATGTCCATCAAAGTTTGTACCTCCATTATTCAGACTATAACGCCGTACTTAGCTTTAATTTTTAATTTGTGTGTAGACCAAGGAGTCTTTCCGGATCTAATGAAACATAGTAAGGTTATACCACTTTTTAAATCCGGGGTCAGTAAAGACACAAATAATTATAGACCAGTTGTTACGTTTATTTTTTGATTATAACACTTGACTGGAAACATACGGCTGTTAAATAAGGTTGTTTTCAAGGGAAATGTATATTGTTATTCTTGCCATTGACCTCGGTCGGTGAAGCGTATTTGCTGTCATCCCTTCATCAGAATTTCGTCACTAGACTCTTTAGAAACGCTTTCTGACGATAAATCACTTTTCAAAACACTACTATCACAGGTTTTTACAATAAATTGGTCACATAAAAATACTTGTTTACACTCGAAATCTCATAACGTCAATTGTCACTGTCAGTTGGAGACGCTCTCTGGCTCATAGTTATGATCCTAATCGATTATCGATTTTATTAGGTTTCTTCGTAATTATTAAATTAATATCGTATAGATCGATTCTTAATAATTTTCGGCTTTTGTTAAATAGAAGTCACATATTTTATTTATTACGAATTGTGTTCCAGAAGAATCGGAGCATAGACGAAACAGTTTTTAATCTGTGGTCGGAGTAATGTCAGTGTTGAAAGACAATTAAACATCGTTTCGCTTTAGTATTTTTCTAATAATAAATTCCCAACTCATGGCAGATTTGGGTGTTATAACTAATAAATCGGGAGTTGCCGGTATGGATTGTGTGGGTTTTTTATAGTTACCAGGTGTAAGCGCCTTGTGGGACCAGTGTCAGTGATTTACAGGAATTGAATATGTTAGTGTAAATGATTTTGTCGCCCGTGCAGTCACAAGTTTAACCTGGAGCTAGGGAGATTTTCTGCGAGTGTCATCCCCCCTACGGCGTCGAGATGAGGGGATTGTCTGTGACCATGGTGGTCATCCGTTTCACTTTCTTTACGTCCTGCTCGGGTCGAGCAGTAAGTCTTCTCCCACATATTAAAAGGTAAGGGTTTATGTGAATCAGGGTTGGAAACTACTCTTTGTGCTGCTCCCCGGTCGTTAAATAAGTGCTTATAGTGATCCCCGCTTATTCGTTACAGGATTCAATGTTTTGAGGAACTCGCGGACGCCATTTAGCGGACTGCGTGCCGAAGCCAGTCGAATCTTGCAAGCAAGCGTTCTTTCTATAGACCAACCGTGAGTATTACACGCCCCGTAAGGGATCCTCCGTTTTGTTGTCCCGGCCAAGGGTTAGACCCCGAAGGGAGTGACGTTGCACACGCCACGTGCGTGTTCGCGAAAATCTATATTGGTCGGCTGTTAGATCGGTCCTCTCCGGCACAAGCATTGTTCCCTGCTTTTCCCTTATATAATAGGGTTCTCGTATTGTCGATTCCAGAAAGAGGCAGCTCGAGAGATTCGTCTCGCCGCCAGGATCGAGAAGTCTCTAGAGCCTGGACGCGAGACCCGTCCCTCAGCTCAATCAAGGCCTACTGCGGAGACGACTGTGCGGTGTCCAGATCCGCCTAGCTTTTATAGCAGGCGGGACGGTTTTTTTTTCTTTATTTATTTCTACCTACTTAACTACTGGAATTAATTTACTACGGGTTCTTATAAGAACCACTTAAATACTGGTCCGGTTTTCAATATAAGAAGCCGGTCTGCAACTATAATCTATCAATGAACCCAGAGTTTGACGCCTACCTTTAACTGGAACGATATTGAACTTCTCTGTCGACTCCGGGATCTGGGACACTTCATGTCCCTGGCGCCCATTTAATAATAATTTACTTTTAAATATAACTGGAAGGTTGTACCTAGATATTTTATTAATATTATCTTACCCGCATTTAATTAACAATAATTAATTTTAACATTAAAGATAAAATTAGGAATCAGTGCTCGGCTTATCTTCCACCCCCCACTACCTTAGTTTTACCGACTGAATTTATCGCTGGCTGGCTTTATAAAGGTGATACCTTTAAGTTACATTCTAAGACTATAGACTTAAGCGATTTAGGACTGTTTGTCCTTGTTTAAAAGCTTGTGTATTGAACCTGTGGGATTTTGTTTCATTACCCCGAGAGGGACAAAATCACACAGGTGCTTTATTTGTAAGGTAATAAACTTAATGGTGGTTTAAACCATCTCATCTTACATCTGGGACTCGGTTCCATTACCCCGAGAGGAACCGAATCTCAGAGGTAACGGAAATTGTTTTAAATTAATAAACTTATTTAGTTTTGAACAGATTGTTGTTTCCTTCTATTGAAATATTCACCCACCCTACATCTGGGATTTTGTGTAGGTACCCCGACAAAATCTCATATGTAACAGTGGCGACCAACGTGTGTATTGGTGGGAGATAGAGGTTACGTCTATTGCTGTACCTTACAAGCCAGAGTACTGTTTCTAACCTTCCAGTTATCCTAGTTTTTAAGAAAAAAAACCGTCACGCAGGGTCCTTCTTAACATTGGCCTTGTTTTTATGTTTGTACTGTGTTATACACTTTTACTTTTACCTTTTACAATTTTTTTAAGCTTCTTGCTGCTATATACACTTTAATATTATATTTACCTGTGTCCCAGAACATAATACCAGGACTTTTGTCTGTGGAAAGTCAAACCTGGTCATAAAATAATATTTACTCCAAAAGTCTGCTAATTGTATAACTGCCATTACTATAGATAATATTTACAAATTCTTTAAGATAGTACGTTGTAACAGCCAGTTTTAAATCAGTTCGCTAAAATTTTTCTTTTCATTATTTTACAAAATGGAACGTCCCATTACATTTAATTTACTTCGCAAGGACGAGCTCATTTATGAAGTACTGGTTCGAGACGCGAAACCCACTTCAACCGTAGAGGAACTACGTGTTCAGATTAGGGAACTTAATAAATTGGTTTGTACCGACGATATTGTGGAGACTAACTTGGATCCGGAAAGCGAATTATTAACAATCAAGTCCAAACTCCCAGAAATTAGTGAAGTACTAGATAAATATCCTTCCAGTTTCAAAAAATTTAACCGCGTTAAGGCTTTAAGTTTCCATTTGTATCATCGCCTGAGTAGGATTACACCATCAACTAATCTTAGTTCCGATTACGCAGCCGTTGACAAGCAACTTAGCGGGTACTTATCTAGAATTGATTCAGTTAACGCGAGCTTCCACCAATCATTTACGTCCGCCGAAGAGACACCGAAGGTAAGGTCAGACTTGCAGCCAAAGGAATTGATTATTGCCTGCAAGAAAGAAACGGCTAAAACCCTAGGGATTAAATTTGACGGTACAGGTTGCGTGAAAGCCTTTATTGAGCGTCTGGAGGAGCTTTGCGAAGCTAGAGACATTAGCGAAGCCTCCTTACATGCGTCTGCGCCGGATCTTTTCTCGGATGGAGCTTTATTGTGGTACCGTGGAATTAAAGCGTCGGTTGATAGTTGGTCAGATTTGAAAAAGCAGTTACTCACAGCATTCCTTCCACCAGGCTACGATATGCGTCTCATTTCAGAAATAACTAACAGAACGCAAGGGTCAACTGAGCTGTCTTGTATTTATATAGCAGTTATGGAGAATCTTTATAATAGGCTATCGTATAAGGTTCCGGAACGCGACCGTTTGGCACGGATCAAGTTTAACATGAGACCAGATTACACAACGGGGTTGTCAATAATGACGATTAACACGCTGGACGACTTAAGAGAAAAGTGTAGACAACTGGAGCTAGGTTTTCATAGCAGGTCTCAGTACCATGAACCGCCCAAACCGACGTCTTCTTTTGTTGCAGCTGACTTGTCATACCAACCCCCAAAAGGTTCTCAACGAGTCGAAACCGTGCAAGGTGATTCTGGTTCGTCGTTCTGTGTTCGTTGTAGGATTAATGGACATTTATTATCACAATGTAAATCCACGACAATTGTGTGTTTCCGATGCGGCAAGAAGGGCGTACGTGCACCTTCGTGCCCTACGTGCAGTAAAAAGCAGAAGGAGGTTAAGTCCTGCCCAACCTGCGATTCAAAAAACTAAATTTACGGAACTACAGCCAAAATTTTAATCAGTCCGATTGGGCCGATTACTTAAAGTCCTTGAAATTATTTTTTAAAACACTAAGGGTAGATACAGTAAGATACAAAACTTCGGATGATAGTCGTCCACATTTAACAGTATCCATATACGATGAGTATTATTATGGTTTACTCGATTCGGGTTCCTGCATCTCGGTGTTGGGTTCCGATGTTGGCCAACAATTCATACGGGCCGGCGCGACTCTACACGCCGACACACAGTTGGGCAACATCGTAACGGCCAACGATTCGCGGGCATCCGTGGAGGGTTATTTGTTTTTACCAGTAACTCTTATGGGAATGACTAAGGTCATTAAATTCTATATTATTCCTGATATTACCACGCCTTTGATTTTTGGCGTTGATTTTTGGAAGGCCTTTAATTTGGCCCCAAAGATTTTTAATAAATTACCATTACGTAACTTAAAAACCAATAGAGGCCATGCAGGCGTCTCGGAGGTTAGGCACCTACAACCTTTTGACGTATTAACACCAGATCAAAAGAGTAAAGCGGAGTCATTAATTAAGGATTTCGAAAACGTTTCCTTTGAGGCTAAGGGACTAGGTCGTACCCACCTGTTGCGTCATACAATAGACACAGGGGATGTTTCCCCTATTAAACAGCGTTATTATCCTTTATCACCTGAACGCCTCAAGGAACTTAACCGTCAACTGGATGAGATGTTGGAGATGGGAGTCGTGGAGCCCAGTAATAGCGCGTGGAATAACCCGGTCCTACTGGCTCCAAAACCGAATGGGGAATGGCGATTTTGCCTGGACAGCCGGAAACTTAACGCGGTCAGCAAACAGGATGCGTATCCTCTACCCTACGTCTCCCACATCCTAGACCAGTTGCGGGACGCGCGATACCTTTCGTCGATTGATTTAAAATCTGCATTTTGGCAAATTGAATTGGACTCCGCTTCTTCCAAAGAAAAAACCGCATTCACGGTTCCGGGTCGAGGTTTGTTTCATTTTAAAGTAATGTGCTTTGGGTTGACGGGAGCCCCAGCTACCCAACAGCGACTTATGGACAGACTTTTCGGCCCAGAGTTTGGTAACAAGGTGTTTGTTTACTTAGATGACATTATAATCTGTTCATCAACCTTCGAGGAGCACATTTCACTTCTTAAACGGGTTTTAGACAAATTAAGGCAGGCGAATTTGTCAATAAATTTGCAAAAGTCCTGTTTCTTTCGACGAGAATTAAAATATCTCGGTTACAGAGTGGACGAGCGTGGCTTACACACTGATCCGTCGAAAGTTCAGTCAATTGTTGACTTTCCAACGCCTACAACCCGTAAGGAAGTGAAGATGTTTCTTGGAACGGCCTCTTACTATAGACGTTTCATTAAAAACTTTAGCACGATAGCGGCCCCTTTGAACGCACTAACGAGTACGAGCAAAAAAGCACCGCCTTTCCAGTGGACGGCTGAGACTGAAACCGCGTTCTCAACCTTGAAAGAGGCTTTGGTGTCTGCACCGGTATTGGCTTGCCCCGATTTCTCTCAACCTTTTGAGATTCATTGTGACGCATCTAGTTTTGGGATAGCGGGCACTCTGACTCAGGTTATAGATGGGGAGGAGCATCCAATAGCTTACTGCAGTCGTTCGCTCAATCCGGCGGAGCGCAACTATTCGGCAACGGAGCGTGAGGCCCTTGCTGTGGTCTTCGCCGTCGAACACTATCGTCCCTATGTGGAAGGTGGTCCTGCGTTTAAGGTGATAACCGACCACTCGAGCCTAAAATGGTTTTTTAACCTAACCAATCCTTCTGGTCGATTAGCCCGGTGGGGTTGTCGGTTGTCACCTTACAACTTCACCATTGAGCACCGCAAAGGCAGGGACAATGTGGTTCCGGATGCCCTATCCCGTGGCGTTCCGGTGCTAGAAATTAAAGAGCACGTGAACGACATTTGGTTTAGGGCATTGTGGGATAAATGTGTCAGTAAGCCCAGGTCGTGCCCAAACTTTATCATTAAGGAGGATAAACTTTACCGTTACTCAAAAAATAAATTCGGGGTAGCTAGTGAATATGACTGGAAGCAAGTGGTACCGGAGAGCAATCGACTAGAGTTGTTAAAGAGTCACCATAGTGGCGAATTATCACCACATTTCGGAGTATTTAAGACCTACAAAAGACTTGCACTCCGATACTACTGGCCTAACATGTATAGGGACGTGATTAGCTACGTTGGAAAATGTGATACTTGCGCCGCTTATAAACACTCTCAATTACCGCCTCCCGGACTCTTGGGTGATGCGAAAGAGTGTTCCAAGCCATTTGAAACCATAAGCATGGACTTGGTGGGTCCGTTGCCACGGTCCAGAGCGGGATTCACATTCCTCTTAGTTGTCGTGTGCTGTTTTACAAAATACTGTATACTGTTTCCTTTGCGTAGAGCTGTTGGTAAGGCTATAGCGCAGAAACTAGAAGACGGCGTTTTCCTGAGACACGGTATTCCCCGTACGGTTATAGCAGACAATGGGACGCAATTCACGGGTAACGAGATAAGATCATTGTTGGAGAGGTACAAAATACCTCAAGTTCACTTCACACCTCGTTACTGCCCAAGCGTGAACACCGTGGAACGCTATAACCGTACCATTATGACCGCGGTGTCAATTCTCGTGGAGGATGATCATCGATCGTGGGACGTTAATATCTCAAAGATCCAGTTCGCTATGAACACCTCCACAAACGAAGTTACTCGCTTTACCCCGTTCTTCCTAGTACATGGCAGAGAGGCAGTTAGTAGTGGCGATGTCTTCGGCAACGATACCGTTGCACAGCCCACCCTAGCTTGCGCTTCTCGCAGTTCATATGCCAATCAGTTAGGGGGTTTGGGTGACATTTACAATAAAGTAAAGGACGCGCTCGTCAAATCACATAAACGTAGTGCTCGTTATTATAATAGTAGTAGGAGGCATGCGGAGTTTGAAGTAGGCGACACTGTTTGGAAGAAAACATATCCTCAGAGTGACGCCTCAAAATTCTTTATGGCTAAATTAGCTCCTAAATATGAGAGATGTATAGTTAGGAAAAAACTTTCACCCTTAGTGTATGAATTGGAAGGCTGTAGTTCCGGTAAAAACCTTGGCACATGGCATATCAAGGATCTTAAATCACCATGTGGCGAGGATTAACTTTTCTTATTTTTAACTTAAACACAAATTTAAGTTTTGTTGTTTGTTTGTTAGTGTATGGTCGCGGTGACCTTGAGGGCTGTATATGCCTTGGGATTGCTGATTTACTGCTGGTTTTAGCATTGGTGGCTGTATATGCCACGGTGTTAGACAATTAGTTGTAGTTTACTCTGTTCTTGCGGTTCGTTGTGTTGCACAGGTTCCGACTGTGTACACATTTGTGGACTACATTTAGAATGCCAATACGTCAATAACATACTGCTTGTAAAGTATTGTTGGTTGCGTGTTGTTTCAGGGAAGACACTCTTGAAGAGTGTTTAAACCTCCGGATTGCTGGTAAGGCAGCATAATGATAGTCCTGAGTTTGGAAGCCTAAATGGCGGGCGTGTAGGCTGCATTGATGGAAAACGTTTTCAGATGGATTTTTTTTATACAGGGGGCGAATAACCATAACTTTCCATTTCGGGAAGAGGGTTAGCCATTTCTTGTTGGAATGTAGCAGATAATGTAATTTCTTTTGCTGCGTATACCGTATCAGCGTTATTCTCAGCGGTCACCACTTTTGGGTGGAGTATTTAGAGTGATGTTGGTGTACGATTGGGTAGGGAGGTCTCTCCTACATAATTATAGTAGGTCAGACTAGGATATTAGTACTTCAGCAGACGCTTACAAATCTATACCCCTTTTGGAGCTTGTCTTCTACATATATTTAAATGGATTAGACTCACTCCAGTGGGAGCACTGTTTAATGTATTTCACAGGTTACATGGATAAGTAAAAATAAGCCATAAACACGGGCGGAATTGTAGACCCGATAACGGAAGCCTACTACAATGTCGCATAATGGAGCGGTTTGTTACTCCATATTTGAAATGTAACCAGAATCCCTTATTGTCGTAGTACTTGCCAAAACTGCTTAGTCGTGCACCAGTTTCTACGTTGTTTTCTTGTTGTTCATTTTCAGTTTCTGTTTTCAGGGTTGAGAGTTGGGCATTGTTGTTAGCGTGCTTGCTTCTTTTGAGTCTGCTTTGACGCTGGAGGGCCAGCGTCGAGATTTGCCCTATCCGGTCAAATCTCTGGTGGTTGGGGAGGTACTGTTACGTTTATTTTTTGATTATAACACTTGACTGGAAACATACGGCTGTTAAATAAGGTTGTTTTCAAGGGAAATGTATATTGTTATTCTTGCCATTGACCTCGGTCGGTGAAGCGTATTTGCTGTCATCCCTTCATCAGAATTTCGTCACTAGACTCTTTAGAAACGCTTTCTGACGATAAATCACTTTTCAAAACACTACTATCACAGGTTTTTACAATAAATTGGTCACATAAAAATACTTGTTTACACTCGAAATCTCATAACGTCAATTGTCACTGTCAGTTGGAGACGCTCTCTGGCTCATAGTTATGATCCTAATCGATTATCGATTTTATTAGGTTTCTTCGTAATTATTAAATTAATATCGTATAGATCGATTCTTAATAATTTTCGGCTTTTGTTAAATAGAAGTCACATATTTTATTTATTACGAATTGTGTTCCAGAAGAATCGGAGCATAGACGAAACAGTTTTTAATCTGTGGTCGGAGTAATGTCAGTGTTGAAAGACAATTAAACATCGTTTCGCTTTAGTATTTTTCTAATAATAAATTCCCAACTCATGGCAGATTTGGGTGTTATAACTAATAAATCGGGAGTTGCCGGTATGGATTGTGTGGGTTTTTTATAGTTACCAGGTGTAAGCGCCTTGTGGGACCAGTGTCAGTGATTTACAGGAATTGAATATGTTAGTGTAAATGATTTTGTCGCCCGTGCAGTCACAAGTTTAACCTGGAGCTAGGGAGATTTTCTGCGAGTGTCATCCCCCCTACGGCGTCGAGATGAGGGGATTGTCTGTGACCATGGTGGTCATCCGTTTCACTTTCTTTACGTCCTGCTCGGGTCGAGCAGTAAGTCTTCTCCCACATATTAAAAGGTAAGGGTTTATGTGAATCAGGGTTGGAAACTACTCTTTGTGCTGCTCCCCGGTCGTTAAATAAGTGCTTATAGTGATCCCCGCTTATTCGTTACAGGATTCAATGTTTTGAGGAACTCGCGGACGCCATTTAGCGGACTGCGTGCCGAAGCCAGTCGAATCTTGCAAGCAAGCGTTCTTTCTATAGACCAACCGTGAGTATTACACGCCCCGTAAGGGATCCTCCGTTTTGTTGTCCCGGCCAAGGGTTAGACCCCGAAGGGAGTGACGTTGCACACGCCACGTGCGTGTTCGCGAAAATCTATATTGGTCGGCTGTTAGATCGGTCCTCTCCGGCACAAGCATTGTTCCCTGCTTTTCCCTTATATAATAGGGTTCTCGTATTGTCGATTCCAGAAAGAGGCAGCTCGAGAGATTCGTCTCGCCGCCAGGATCGAGAAGTCTCTAGAGCCTGGACGCGAGACCCGTCCCTCAGCTCAATCAAGGCCTACTGCGGAGACGACTGTGCGGTGTCCAGATCCGCCTAGCTTTTATAGCAGGCGGGACGGTTTTTTTTTCTTTATTTATTTCTACCTACTTAACTACTGGAATTAATTTACTACGGGTTCTTATAAGAACCACTTAAATACTGGTCCGGTTTTCAATATAAGAAGCCGGTCTGCAACTATAATCTATCAATGAACCCAGAGTTTGACGCCTACCTTTAACTGGAACGATATTGAACTTCTCTGTCGACTCCGGGATCTGGGACACTTCATGTCCCTGGCGCCCATTTAATAATAATTTACTTTTAAATATAACTGGAAGGTTGTACCTAGATATTTTATTAATATTATCTTACCCGCATTTAATTAACAATAATTAATTTTAACATTAAAGATAAAATTAGGAATCAGTGCTCGGCTTATCTTCCACCCCCCACTACCTTAGTTTTACCGACTGAATTTATCGCTGGCTGGCTTTATAAAGGTGATACCTTTAAGTTACATTCTAAGACTATAGACTTAAGCGATTTAGGACTGTTTGTCCTTGTTTAAAAGCTTGTGTATTGAACCTGTGGGATTTTGTTTCATTACCCCGAGAGGGACAAAATCACACAGGTGCTTTATTTGTAAGGTAATAAACTTAATGGTGGTTTAAACCATCTCATCTTACATCTGGGACTCGGTTCCATTACCCCGAGAGGAACCGAATCTCAGAGGTAACGGAAATTGTTTTAAATTAATAAACTTATTTAGTTTTGAACAGATTGTTGTTTCCTTCTATTGAAATATTCACCCACCCTACATCTGGGATTTTGTGTAGGTACCCCGACAAAATCTCATATGTAACACAGTATCCGTGTTGCCGGTTTTCAGCAAGGTATTTGAAAAGATAATGCTAAATCAAATGCTCATTCATTTTAATACGAATAACATCCTACACGATAAACAGTATGGTTTCACCAAAGGTCGTTTTACAACCGACGCTGGTGTCACCTTATCAAAACACATATTTGATGCATCACATCATCATCATCAGCCTATTAATGTTCCCACTGCTGGGACACAGGCCTCCTCTCTGTGAGAGGGAATGGGCCGTGATCCACCACGCGGGCCCAGTGCGGGTTGGTGGATGTCACATGTCTTCGAATTTTTGGTTCTAGGACATGCCGGTTTCCTCACGATGTTTTCCTTCGCCGTTTTGAGAGCATTTGATGCATGGAAGGAAGGAAACACGTCGAGATGCCTACACATGGTTCTGGACTCAAAAAATCATTTGCTGAGCCCTCTCTTGCCAGTTCATCAGCCACTTCGTTACCATGGAATCCTTTGTATCCAGGGACCCACACATCAGTCTTACCCTGTTGTGCTTACTAAACCTGTTTAGGGTCCGGATAGCATCCAGAATAAGGCCAGAGTCCACTTTGTAAGATGCCATGGCTTTGATTGCAGCCTGACTGTCACTAAGAATGTATATGGATTAAAAATTATAATATTACTAGTGGCCCGCCCGCCCCGGCCTTGCCAGGGTCATAATAATAAATTGTGTCCAAAACCATATGGAATTATGTACCGTTTAAATAGATAAAGGTTTTTCCCAAATAGGTGTAGTGGTTCCAGAGAGTACCCTATATAACACGTAGGAACAATCTCATACAACTGAGACTAGTATAATAGTTAAGACTGCCAAAGAGACATGGAACGAAGCATGGCTAACATAAGGAAGGCAGACCATGTAAGAAATGACCAGCTGAGAGCAAAAACTAAGCTACCAGACATCTTGATCAGAATAGACCAAAAAAAAGGGAAATGGACTGGCCACAGTCATGATGATATCAAATATAGAGAAACGGAGTAGAGCAACAACTGACTGGTATCCAAGGGACAGTAAACGATGCTAAGCGAAACAAATAAGAAGATTGGAGAACGAGTTAAAAAAAACAGTCGGCCCCAACTAGAGGAGAGTGGCTCGTGATAGAAATCAGTGGAAAGAGCTAGAAGAGGCACACTACCAAAACGAACACCGAATTGAGGGACATACTGTAACAATACATAGAATACATAGAAATAATTCAGACTATAGGGCTTTATATTATACTAGCTTCTGCCAGCGGGTTCGCCCACGTATGTTAAACATATAAACCTTCCTCATGAATAAAAAAAACAACCGCTATATATTAAAAATAACCGCATCAAAATCCGTTGCGCTGTTTTAAAAATCTAAGCATACATAGCGACAGACAGACAGCGGGAGCAACTTTGTTTTATACTATGTATGTAAGGATTATAATATAGTTAAGACTAGTATACAGAGGTTGGTTGTTTTTTACAGGAGGTAAACTCTGGAGGTTAAACGTAATTTGATTTGTGATTTTTTTACTGAAGGAAAGTAACACAATTGCTGAGTTCCATAGGCTTTTACCCCGAACAATACACAGTTTCGGATGTAATGGCCTAGGGACCAAAACAGCACGAAAAACCTAGTATAGTTCTCGCCAAACTTCTTGGCCGCCCTGAAGTTGGCTACAATGGCAGCGCAGTAGTAAATCTCACAGAAAAATAGCGCCGCGTCGCGCCTTGCGCATCATAAAGCCAACTTTGCGGCAGTTCAACGCCCGGCAGATTTGGTGCGAATGTCGTGTTTTTGTCTGTGTAAGACATAACTCTACAAATTAATTACACTATGTTATACGAATAAATTTGAAAATTGTCTGTCTAATGTCAAAGTCAAAGACAAAGATATTTTATTTCAAGTAGGCCACCAAGCGGCACTTTTGAACGTTAGGTACATTAAAATTTATACAGGTTATAAAAGTTGATTCTACTGTGCAACAAATATTTTTTCGAAAAAATTACGACTAGCCATTGAGACGTGATTCTCATTTTAAAATCAGCTACTGGGGGTATCTGCACCATAAAACAGACTGATATGTATTTTATTTAGATCTAGAAAGGTAGATATGTTTCAAATCCACAAACGAGCGCTTCCAACACGTAGACGAAAAAAAAGATCGTCAAGTCGTTATGTTCACATTATTTCGAAGCTTCATAAACCGCTTTTGTGGTTCTCCACATCTATTCGGGACGTTAAGAATAATGCTTAATGTAGCTGAAAATCATATGGCGGAAGTGACAATTTGATGGTCCATTACCTGCCATAACGTTACACCATACATTATTCCATCCATCGTAAAGATTTACAGGCCATTACAAAAATTGATGTAAGTATGATAAATTGTGCACATTTGTTGTAAAATTTTGGCTAGTGTATTTGGGACGATAATAAGAAGTAGTTCTAGAAAATATTGGAGCACTCTACATAAGTGGTATGCACTTTATTTTTCGTCAATATTTGGTTCTTAGATTGTGGGACAACAGTTTGAATCGAACCTTGTTTTACAATCGTACAGTCAAGGGTCAAAAATGCAGTCGCACTCTACCAAAACTAGTGTCTCAGATTTCTTTAAAGAAGAAGGTTAATGGTTCATGACTGATTTATCAATAGCATGGAATCTAAGGTATAAAGGTAAGGTAAGGTTCTTATCGTGGATTGAAACCTTCTCTTACAAGAAGCTTCAGATAGCTTTGGTAGAGTACGACTGCACTTTTAATGACATTTACTAATGTATGTGTAATGTGTAAACAAAATAATGTCCTTCTAGCCCTGTGAGTGGATAAATGTAAATATTTCAAGAGCCACAATGGTTGAAAGAATGTTTTATGTTTGGAACGCAGGTAAACCAGATCAAGATACTTTTTGATCCCGGTATTAGGATACTGCAGGATAATTCACGATACCTACGAGTATGAAACCGCCAGGAAAAGCTAGTAGTTAGTTTAACATTGTTATTCAAATCAAAAGGTCATAATACAGAAAGACATATCAGAAAGTTCAGATCAGTCAGATATTTGAATACCTATTAAATAAACTTACTTTCATAAAAACCTTTTTATTCAAAGCCCCATTTCTCAAGCTCAAAAACGATAATCCAGACAAGACGTAAGCATCCAATTTCTCAGAATCGAGTATCTTCACAAACACCACAAGATCGATGACAGTTTAAATCGCGACTAGCTCGCGCCACGGCGTTGCCCACAAGCGATACGGGGAGCGGCAATTTACATTAATTCGCAATATTTTTGTTTCTACTCCTTCTTCGTAATCCCTGTCGTATTATGCAAACTGTTCCCCGTGACCTGGTTCTAAACGGGCAAACAGTTCAGCTGTAGGAACATAATGGGAACCCTAATTTTTATTGATGTTAGTTTAATGGAATTTAATTGGACACTGCCTAGTCAGGAGTATTTAGGTAAAGGTACGGCGACTTCGACGTGGGCACTTCCTTTTTTTGTTTAGAAAAATTATCATTCATTCTAAGGTAGGATATTTGTATAACTATTGAATTTAAATCTTGCTTTTTTTGTCTTGAATCCATACTTGAATCATTATCATTACCCTATCCTACTACTTCTTACCTTATACACTAATGTTAAAGTTTATGAGGATGTATAGATGTTTGTTACTCTTGCACACAAACACAAGGATTTAGATTCTCTTTTGAAAGTTCTACTGAGGTCATCGAGTATTAAACTGAGGTGCCCCATAGTCTCAGCCATGACCACTACCTCGTCGGTAAATCGAAGTTGAGTGATGTACTCGCCATCGACGTTGATGCCATACCCTCTCCAGTCCAGAACCTCGCACACACAGAGATGTTGTTTGTATCCAAGATTAACACGGAGAATATTTTTTATCCGGGTAATAGGTTCCTTTGGTATAGTTTTCGACTTTCACTCGGGCGAAACATCTGGTAAAAGCTAGTCTTGCATTCGTCTTTATTAGTCCTCATCTCAGACACATCATCTTACTCACGGTCCAACCTTTCGATTGTCCTTCCCTTACTCTTACAACTTCACATTCATACTCAAAACTACTCTTACGACCGCGAAATTTGATTGCATCAAATTAATAAATTCATTTATACATTTACAGATTTATTTTAGTTATAAAAGAGAATGGTTCATGCACTTCATACCCCACTACCTGCTACTTTCAGAGTTTCACGTGGTGAATGACAGCTATGCGAATAGCTTCATACTTAGGCTCTGAACAATGGATTGATTACGTGCTTTTTATATAACACTGGTCAATCCCATACAATTTCGACTTTTTGTCAATCACTATCGCCACGCTTTCGATGATAGAATGTCACTTAAAATTTTGGCTAGCGTGGATCCGCGTTTCCGGCAGTTAAGAGGTTAAGATACTACTGCTCAACGTTATTCTTAGATCCTCAACCAAAACCAATGCGATAGCTTTTCGTTTTGAATTGCCTCCTCTAGTTAATATCCATACATGTTTATATGACCGACGGAACCCTTATCCGTCTTCAAGGATTCCTTTCTGACCAGTTTACTCAAGTATCGTAACAAGCTACTTACGAATAATAGAGGGACGTTCGGAATTATGAATAATTCATGACAATATGATTATTTCTATTGCGGTCACAAATTCACTGAAAGAGGTCCCAGGGGATAATTGTTCTAGGGATAATTCTTGACCTAAGAGATCCGTGTAAGGGGAGCAATGTCTGTCATTCTTAAAACTGACCTGATACCTATTAGGGTTTACTTGGGCATTTTTTTTTTTAATTATCTATAGGCTCGCGTTTGACCACTATCTCGCCTGATGTTAAGCGATGACGTGGTCTACGGTGAAGCACGCTTGCCTAGAAGAAACCTATTCACTCTTGACTTAAAGACCCCAAGGTTGTAGCTATCAGGGAACAAAGACCCCGGAAGGGAATTCCACTCCTTAGCTGTACGCACAATGAAAGTATTAGCAAAACGCTTTGTGCGTATGGGAGGGATGTCCACCATGTACCGATGGCGCATGGCCGTACGTCTTGTAGTCCGATGATGGAAAGGGCTAGGCGGAATCAAATTGTGCAGTTCCGTCGCACACTCCCCGAAATGTAACCGATAAAAAACCGACAGGCTGGCAACTCGGCGTCGATGTTCGAGGCTCTGGAGCTTTGAGGCGACCAGTGCATCGTTGTCAATAAGCCTTTTGGCCCGTCTGTCGATCGACTCAAGTGCATCAAGCTGGTATTTGGCAGATCCATCCCAGAGGTGAGAGCAGTACTCCATGCATGACCGAACTTGCGCTTTATACAAGTTGAGCAGCTGTTCAGGCGTGAAGTACCGTCTCACCTTAGCAAGAATCCCCAACTTTTTTGCAGCTAACTGAGCTTTCGCCTCAATGAATGGACCGAAGTTGAGGGTTGATGTCAACGTAACACCGAGAAGTTCGAGATGGTCCGTTATCGGCACGGTTACACCACGGAAAGAAGGAGCCGGGTGGAATTGGCTCTTTTTAGCGGAAAAAAGACACGCCTGGGTCTTCGCAGCATTGAAACTGACCAAATTGGCATCACCCCATTCGGAGACCGCCTTCAAGGACAGGTTCAAGCGTTCAACCATGGCCTCCCGGAGAGACCGAATTTGAGGCCCAGTAGCCCGTGCGCTGAACACGTATCTCTCAGCAACAGCATATTGGGTATTAGACGACTAGTGGTAGTTTGATGTATCTCGCATTTATCTTACTTCTTTTATATCCCTCATAAAAAAGACGCCTGACTTTACGAGGCAAATAATCGCAACCCCGTTAGTCATTGAATCTATTCTAGAATCTTCAGTATATAGCCATTTTTTAACAACAAGGTTATTGTGCTCAAACTAAGTCCGTAAAGCAAAAAACATTTACATAAACCAGTTTTTAGTACATACCACTGAACTTACTCGTATTTCTTTTCAATCCCAATATCCCGACGCCGAAAATGAAGTTGTAACAAAACTCAGCAAAAGTAAGGCACATGAGGAATACATCATAATAAACAGGGAACATACATCCGCCCGATCGGATCTCGTGTGTAGCCGAGGACACACAATAGATAGGTGCAGAAGATCAACTTCGCAGAACGAGCGAATATTCACGAATATTCAGACAGGTTTCACGCACAGTGATTAAAAGCGCTCTCGTCTGGCCATAGTTTCAGATTGGTTACACAGAGTGAGTAAGCGTGCGAGCTAGTCTAGTCAGTTGCTGAATGCAGCTGCTTGCACTATGTAACCACATCATGCGAATTGGTCAGTAGCTCGTCAGCCCCCACATTCAAGGCTGCAGCTCTTGTAGGAGCTTCTTGATAGTGTAGTGGTAGTACTTTACATTGTGTGACCTTTCGGAGTGAGCCAAGCTGCTGCTATGCGAGTGAACAGTCACGTAACTCACAGGGGCACTCTAATGTCAGCTCAGCAGCTTATACTGTATAACCGGACTCAATTCAGCGACGCTTCTGTACGGTTTCTATTCTGTGGCGAGGATTTACGATGTTCCTCAGGAAATGAGACGATCAATGGGCTCCCCTCGACACTTTGACATAGTTCTCATTGTGTGACAAAATTAAGTGGTATCATTTTCGGGTTAATGTCAGCAACTTAGATTTTACTGGTAGCGGTGGTATGTTCAAGTAATTATAACTTAAACTGTGTGAAGAATATAGTTTGATAAGGTAATGAATAAGTTCTGGAGCTGAAAGGCATTCCATATATATTAAGAAAATTTCTTAACTAGATAGACTTCCAAAATGACGGTACTTGGTCTAGATCCAAGTAAACCTAAATAGGTATATTTTGGATTGTAATAAGTATTCAAGTCATAACTTTACTGAAAATAAAATAACTACGATATAGTCCCTCTCACTGAGAAGAAGCCTGTGTCCCAGCAGTGGGACATCATTAAAAGGCTGAAAATGACGACATAGTTATTTAACTTTAGCCCTTTCTAAATTGGGTCTAATCGGCTAACTGTTGTTAACGTTTCGGGGATTAAAAAAGTATTATTCCAATAAGCAAAATGTTGAATAATATAGTTACCTATACTAAAGTATTTTAGTTTGGATATTATTCCGAATGCGTAATTTGCCATTTTGACGAGTAATTATACAAAAATCTGTATCGATGCCAAACTCGAAAGTGTTTACAAAAAAGTCGTCTCACCTATATATTATGCGGATACGAAATATTGCATTGAAATGTCATTAGAAGCTAAGTATACCAGTGGGTTATTGATGCGATTTTTTTACCGAGTCCGCAGATACGTACGTAGAGGTACCTCTCGGTCTAATGATCATCCGGTGTGCCAACAACTTTAATACGAATTTATACTCTTTTGTATTTAATTTTGTAGCTCTCGAAGTCTTTTTATTTGCTACTTTAGGCATTCAGTACCATTAAATAATAATTGTCGAAAATAAATGTTCGTTTTGCATTACTTATTACTGAATTTACATGAAAGATATTTCATCGATTTTAAGCTCGTTATGTTTCATTTGAAATGATATTGCAAAGGAAATTAAGTCATTCAATTTGTGTAAACTTCATTTGAATTTTGATTGAGCGAGAAAATTGACTCCACAAACTAAGTTTTCATTTAAGATGCTCTATCGGGGTTCTATTAAAACAAGTCTCCTGAATTAAACCAATTTGATTTTCTGAAAACACAAAATATGTCAAAGTATTTATTTCCTTAAAGGTCAGCGTTTGAGTGAGTTCCTCAGTGAAGACGAACTTCGTTTAGTTTAAATAAATGTTGAATATCTAGAAGGCGTTCAAAAATACATTTGACCTTTTTCTTTTGAAAAGATTTCGTTTATCATTCCAAAGAGGAAACTACGTTTTGTCCGCGACTATGTCCGCTCAGATTTCGTGTATTTTTCGACATCGTGTGCAAAACTCCAAGCAAAGAGCGGACACGTTAGAACGCCATTGACGAGGTGATTATCGGTATGTATTACGTTCCCTTTGGATAATTACCGATATTCACGCGGGTGAAACTGTACTGATGATAGTTGCCAATAATTTCAGGTCTAAGTATGCAAGCAACGTTCCTGGAATATCAGTTGGTAATAGATAAAATTAACCTATTCGTTTTTCCTAGTAGTATTTTCGCCATCCACACGGGCGAAACCGTGGACAGATGGTAGTTTACGAATAATTTCAGTTCTAATTATGCTAACAACGTTCCTGAAATATCAATTAGAGATAACATTACTCTATTAGTCCGTTCCATATTATTTTAATCTGACATCATGTTACGGAAACATTTGTCCAAAATAGCCATTAAATGAATGCACATCGTTAGCATAATTAGATTATTATTATCAACCTATTCTCTGTCACGAACAAAGCAAAATGCTCGTATTTTAGTGAGCAGTTCCAAATATATATCGCTCTATTTTGCCAACTATAAATACTCCAATGTAGTAATAATAATTTAGCTCCATTGACCCGATACCAATTAACCCCTACGATGGTGTTGTTGGTTGCCGAAATAGTAGATATTTTATGAGGCGACATTGCTACTAATTGATAATGTTGTCGAGTCTTCTGTTCACCAAATAATCTCAATACCGAGGGTTCACATCTTGTACTAACTGATAGCGCAAAACAAATGCAAAACAAGGACGTCAATGCTTTCACGACTTTTCGGAAATGTTCATAACATTTTGAACTGGGTGTCTTCAGAAATTCGTATAGTAATACAGTTCAACTTCGATAGATCATATTAACTATTTAGCATCTTATTCAAAATTAAGAGAGAAATAATTTCTGCAAAATATAATCAAGAAAGATTTCGCTCCCGGGACCCACACCACAGAGCATGTTATTTTTTTTGGGATAAAAATTAGCCTTCAGTAGCATACATCACACACACACAACATCAGCCTTTTAATCTTCCCACTGCTGGGGCACAGGCCTTCCTAATAGAGGGAGTGGGTATAATCCACCACGCAGGCCCAGTGCGGATTGGTAGATGTCACACTTTTAATTTTTGGTTCTAAGATATTTCACGGTTTCCTCACCAGTAGCACTAAGGCATTTATTATTCAGGCAGAATTTTTAAAATCACTTAAAATATTAGTTTTAGTTTAGTTTTGACGGGTTGGTGTCTGCAGCCATGCGCGTATTTTGCATACGGGTCACTGGTCAGTTTCCTTATTGTTGCCAACTATCTCCTGTAGGGTAGGTACCTGGGTCACCGAAGTATTTGGCCCTGTAACAAGCGATTACAGGGCACCTTAGGAGCAGCTGTGCTGCTGTCTCATCATCCACCGTGCTTGCTCTGCAGTGTGGGCTATCCGTGATTCCTATGATAAAAAGGTGCTTATCAAAAGTCCCGTATCCAGTTGTTATGGCCGTGATTTCACGCAACTATGGCTTAGTTAGTCGTAGGGCCTTTTTCGTCGATGGAGGGCAGTGCCTCCTTGGCCTGCCTACACTCGTTATGGTCAATCGTAGCTTGTTGAGGTGATCTTTAGGTACGCTTCCTTTTCAGACCGCGTAAGTACCCGAAAGATAATGGCACGATGGGTTGCGGTCCCACCGGTGCCCTATCAGAACCCTTCGGGCGAATACATCTGCAGCTTCGTTCTCTCGGGAATTACTGTTCCATTGAATGGTTACTTTATTGTGCATACCGACCTGGATCAGACGCTGGTGACACTCGTATGTCAGCGTTTAGTGCTTTCAGGACGGCCATGCTGTCCGAAAGTATGCGTATAGGGAAATCCTTTACCTCCCTGGCTGTCTGCCATGGAAATGCCCTAGCATTCGGCCTGGAACACCGTGTTGTGGACCCCTAGTGGTGTGGCTAAGTGGATGTTTAGTTCCTCTTAGAAGACTCCAGCACCCGTGCCAGTACCTGTTTTGGATCCGTAGCTCATCGGAGCGCAGCCTCTCGTAGCAGTTATTCTCGTGCAGTTGGATTCTGTATTTTTTGTCACAAATGAATTGCTTTGGTATCCGGTCGTTATTAGCCAATAGAGCCCTAGTTAGAGTTCGTGGTTGAGACCCTCGAGCAGAGCGGTGTGTTATGTCTCTCTCTGCAGTCTCTCAATGAGTTAAGTAGTTTTTGAGTTCATCTATTACAAACAATCAAATCTTTCCTCTTTATAATATTAGTGTAGATGTCCATAACTTCACAGCATTTTTCCCACGAGGGTAGGCAGAAACTACAGAACCCCACCTGCTACGATCCATACATACTCTGCTTAGTTTATGTTCACACGTCATACGCGCACGCTGGTTATCAACTCATGTATATTGTAATACTCGTAGATAAACCAGTAATAAGATAAATGAAAGTCAACTCTGGTGTTTGTGAAACCCAAGAAGATTTTGTTTACCTAAAACCTTGAAAAAGATTTCATAGCAAAGTTCGGCCTTAATGAATCGTCTAATTACATAGGTCTACGTAAAATCAAAAGCTCTTATTACTAATTACAAGTTCAACAAATAACTCGATGAAATGAAGCCGTTTGTTCTAGTCTAGGTATTATATGTACTAACAAACTCTCTCTGTGATCTTATAATAGCCTAAGAACCCACTGCAAAAATCAGCAGTTCAGTTCATTTTTATTTTTGATATACCTAACTTAATTTTCAGGGAGCAATAGTGGGCCAGTGGTAAAGACCAAAACTTATAAGTTTTAGGTCGTGGGTTCGAACCATAGTTCGAACCCAGGCAGGCGCTTTACTTTTTTTTTTTTTTTTTTTTATTTGTTATTTTTATATTACATACTGACACTTCAATTTTATTTATTTGTATGTCATACAGTTGTAGATCATAGATTTTTACATTTTGAAAACAAAAATACCAGTTCAACCACTCTCTATACAGCATTAAAAACATTTCGTTTCGTCCATATATCACCTTGAATACATTCAAAGATACCTATTTGAGCACAAAGGAACGTTAAGCGAAACATTTTTAATAATATATTTCGTACTAAATCTTCCAGCTTCGCCAGACATATTAAGAATTTGATAACAATTTCACCGACATTTTTAATATCCGTTTAAAGTTGGTTTACTTCTTCTATTCTAAATCACGCTTCTTTCAGGTAAGTTATCTACAATTAAGTGCCGATTAGTGAAACACACAACTTTGGCTTTGACTTTGACTTTTGAACATTCGACTTAAAAAAAACCTTCAATCTCGTCTATTTTTGTAAATTATTTCATCACCACTGCTCTAAAAACCTTCACCGTTTTTAGAGCAGTGGTGATGAAATAATTTACACGACGATTTTATAGACTTTTCATATTGATATTTTAGAATGGAGTAAAAAAAAATTGCGGGGGGGAAGGTGAACAGTTAAGGGGAGGGGGGTATCCTATCTTGTTCTCCGGCCAGAAGCGACAGTGGGCAGGGGGCAAATTTTTACTCAGAATTGAGCTAGCTCCAACCGTTTCCGAGATATGGAGGTTTTTAGGTTTTCTGATTTGATCGCCGGTTCGTTATTAGTGGCGGCTCGGGGTCAGTTTTCGAGTAGTGTCAACTCGAGTCGGCCTGTGGTGGAGGGTTTTGTACGTCTGGCGTTAAGAAACTAAATACAAAATAAAACATATACACATATATAGATGTATATATATATACACACATATATATATATATGTATGTATATATATATATATATACTCTCTCGACTTCGTAAACACAACAGCGTATAGGTTAGAACACGCACGAAACACGCGCACGCCGCACGGCTTACAACTATAGCAAAAAGTTGTAACGAATTTCCTTATTTCGCAACGCGCGATAAGGAAATTCGTTCCAAAAACCGGCTTCAATCTCGTCTATTTTTGTAAATTATTTCATCATCACTGCTCTAAAAATGGTGAAGGGAAACATCGTGAGGAAGCCGGCATGTCCTAGAACCAAAAATTCGAAGATTTGTGACATCCACCAACCCGCACAGGGCCCGTGGTGGATTAAGGACCATTCCATCTCTCACAAAGAGGAGGCCTGTGTCCCAGCAGTTGAAACATTAAAAGGCTTTTAGGAGACCGTTTATGATATCATCCTGTGTTTGTAATATTCATTTTCATGTTCATAACCTCTTGGTATTGTCGTAAGTGCAAATAGCACAGATATTCAAATACAATACCCTCTTGCATGGAGTACTGTTCTCATCACTGGGACGGATCTGCCAAATATCAGCTTGATGCACTAGAGTCGATCGAAAAACGGGCCAAGAGGCTCATTGGCAATGAAGCACTGGTTGAGTCAAAGCTCCAGAGCCTTGAACATCGTCGCCGAGTTGCCAGCTTGTCGGTCTTTTATCGGTTACATTTCGGGGAATGTGCGATTGAATTGCATGATCTAATTCCGCCAAGCCCGTTTCATCATCGGACTACAAGACGTATGGCGATGCGCTATCGGTACATGGTGGACATCCAACCCATATGCACTAAACGTTTTGGAAATACTTTCATAATGCGTACAGCTAAGGAGTGGAATTCCTTGCCGGAGTCTGTTTTTTCCCGATAGCTACAATCTAGGGGTCTTTAAGTCAAGAGTGAATAGGTTACTTCTAGGCAAGCGTGCTACACCTTCGACCACATCATCGCTTACCATCAGGCGAGATAGTGGTCAAGCGCAAGCTCAAAAAAAACAATTGAAAAATCGCCAAAAATATTAAAAAAAACTAAAAATTATTGCCGCGCTTTTTTAAACTTTTCGATGTATCTAACGTCTTGAGTTGGTTCTTGAGAGACATTGGGGATCTACAAATTTACTTCGCTACGCAGTGCTGGTTGAAAAAGAAATTACTGTTATTGCTCAGGGCTTAAGATATCAGGGCTCATTCATTTTAATACGAATAACATCCTACACGATAAACAGTACGGTTTCACCAAAGGACGTTGTACAACCGACGCTGGTGTCACATTATTAAAACATATCTTTGATGCGTGGGAGGAAGGACAAGATGCCATAGGTATCTTCTGCGACCTGTCAAGGCAATTGATTGTTTGCGTTAATCATGGAACATTGCTTTTGAAACTTGAGCATTACGGGCTAGGCCAATCAGCATTAAGTTTAGTAAAATCGTATTTGAATGATAGACAGCAATTAGTTCAAATAAACGGTGTCAATTTGTCGGGGTTGAACGTGAAAATTGGGGTACCCCAGGGCTCAATTTTAGGTCGTTTCTTATTTTTAGTCTACATTAACGATTTACCCCAGCTATTGAAAAACAAATTAAACATGGTATTATTTTCTTATGATACTTCTTTGATTTTTAAGATAAATAGACGTACGAGTAACGCCGACGTAAATAACCGCCTTAAATAATTGCCTTGCGGCAAGTTCAAAATTGGTTCACTGCTAATAATTTAGTTTTAAAACCTAAAAAAACTAAGTGTGTAAAATTTGCCTTGCCAAATGTCAAAAGTTATGATTGTGACATTATATTAAACAATGAGAAGCTAGAATTCGTCGATGAAACGGTTTTCATGGGGATCACGCTAGACTCGAGGTTGCAATGTGGTCCTCATTTCATATCCTTTGCGGGGCGGCTAAGTTCGGCAGCTTATGCTGTTAGAAAAATACGTCAGTGTACTGATGTGGATACAGCGAGGCTAGTCTATTTGCCAACATAGCGATATACAATCTTCGCCGGCGCGATGCTCTAAGGGAACTGTTTAAGGACATTAACATCATGACGGTAGCTTGTCAATATATTTACGAAAACATCATGTACGTTAGAAAGAATTTACATCTCTTTAATTTTTTTTATTTGATTTGATCATTTTGGAAGAAGACATACTCGTAAGTATAGCGGTATAAATATGTTTTAAAGAATTATGTGATCAAAGACCGCAAGATTTACGACTTAATTAAATTACCAATGTTAGTAATTTTATTCTTCACACCAAACCATGATGAACAGCATAGTTTCCTATCTTCACATTTTCACTCCTGACTCGGAACGGGCGCTTAACACGCGGTGTACCCACGTAGAAGAGATACATCATTGTGTGCCGCCAGTAAAATGAACATTGTGCGATTTATACAGGATAAACTAAACCAAAGAGAGGAGGTTTGTATCCCAGCAGAGGGAACATTAAATGGCTGATGATGATGATGATGACACTAAAACAAAATCTTATTATCTGGCAAAGTTTTCTGAGTTATTTTTCAGGAATTCTCAAGTAGTAAATATTTAAAACATAACACTTTCTAGCCCTAAACAAATACCTAAAAAAAAAATGTATGTCTCATTAATCAAAAGCTTGATTTTTCATATTAGCTACTTAATTACATTTAGTGTGATTTGTCACATCACTAATACAATACACGAACAGTACAGTTTCCTACTCCCTTATATCGTGTCCAACATCGTCAATACCATAAATATATAATGGGTGTAACTACTTTACTCATCATATCAGCCGAAAGACGTCCGCTGCTGGACATAGGCCTCCCCAACTGTCGCCACATTGACCGGTCCCGCGCGCCTCACATCCAGTGGATCCCCGCAACCTTCACCAGGTCATCGGTCCACCTAGTGGAAGGCTTTCCAACACAACGTCTCGTGTCTGCCGATTTGCGGTCGCCACTCCAGAAGTTTTCTGCCCCATTGGCCATCCGTTCTACAAGCAATGTGACCTGCCCACTGCCACTTAAGTTTGGAAATTCTTCGGGCTATATAGGTAACCTTGGTTCTCTTGCGGATCTCTGTATTTCTGATTCGATCACGCAAGCAAATTCTGAGCATATCCCTCTCCATTGCCCGTAACTTACACTACTTTACTAGTCAACTACGAGTATATTATGATATGACGTATCCTGTAATTCGTCACATCATACATTAAGCTATGAATGAACAGCATACCTACCTATTTAGTTGCCTATTTCGTCTAGCTCAGCATGCCATGCAATCACGTAGGACAGATACATCATGTGTGCCTGAAAAATAACGATTCTTCTCGTTATGTACCGCTAATGTTACGAACTAGCTTGCCTGCACTGTGAAACAGCGTGTGATGTATTGGCTGGTTTTATAGAATAGAATAGAATAGAATAGAATATTTATTTGCTAGAAACATGGTATTTACAGAGGTGTTAATTTCATGATATTGCATAGTGCTACATGTCTCACCGTTTTAACGGCATGCAAATTCAAATTCCAATTTAATGAAATTCTTACATAAATTTTCAATTACATTATATTATTAATAATAAAATTTAATTAGTCTTTCAATCATTATATATCTATATACTACACAATTCAATTTTTACCATATAATGAAATAAAACAATACATTTAACATATTACCACCTAACTTAAATAATTACTTAAGTCTGTATTTTGATGCCAGATCAAGAGAAAAATATTTACAGGGACATTTTGCAAAAAATTCGTGAATTGAGTAAAAACATTCCTGCAATAACCACTTCCGTAGTGCCGAACAAAATTTTCTGAAAGGTAATTGGGTAATTGGCTTCGGCAAAGCATTATAAATTAGGGGAGCCATGTAGATACAACTCTTTCGGAAGAGTTGCAACTTAGGAACAGGTATCTCGAAATCCAAATGTGCAGCTTTCCTCTTATTTGTATTATCCCTTCGTTCAAATAATGCAAGATTGGATCTCAGAAACTTAGCAATTTCAAAGATATATATGCAGGGTACAGTCAAAAGGTTTTGTGATTTAAATATAGGCCTACACGAATCAGACCATTGCATATTAAAAATTGCGCGGATACATTTTTTTTGAGCAATGAAAATTCGATCTATTTCTGAGGAGTTTCCCCATACAACTATGCCGTAGCGAATAACTGAACAGACATAGGCATGATACACCATTATGGATGTTTCTCTCGACGTTACATTTTTGACCTTCCTTAGTGCAAAAACAAATTGGTTGATTTTTTTGCAGAGTATCTCAATATGATTCTTCCATGTTAAGTGCTCATCAAGTGTTACGCCTAGAAACTTTGTGTTATATACCTGCTTGACGCTAATATTATTATACGCAACTTGAAGATGGATAGGTTTACTTTTCCATGTTTTAAAGTGGAGTACGTTGGTTTTAGCAATATTTAACTTTAGTTTGTTAGTATTTAACCATTTTATAATATTATTCAATGTTTGATTAATTTCATTGTCATAGTTTTGTTGATCTTTACATTTAATGATAATTGTGGTGTCATCAGCAAACAGTACACATTGGTGTTCTATTGATTTAGGTAAGTCGTTTATATAAAGAAGAAACAATAACGGTCCCAGAATGCTTCCCTGGGGGACACCACAATTATTAATTCTTGGTTCAGATTCGAAATTATCCATACTATTTGTCATAGGGTTCAACTTTGCTATTCTTGTTATCTGCTTTCTGTCACGTAAATACGACTGAAACCATTTTAAAGCCGGACCTCTTATTCCATATCTTTCCATTTTATCTAATAGCCTAACATGATCAACGAGGTCGAACGCCTTGCTTAAATCCAAAAATAGTGCGCAGGAGGGGATTTTTGTATTGATATTGTTCATGATTTGTTTTATTAAAGTATAAATTGCTAAGGTTTTAGACAGTGGGGTTTATTATTTTAGATAAATATTTAGGTAATGTTGTATTTTAGGTGGATTGCCATTTATTGATGTTTGGTATGAACAAAATAATAACTGCTGCACGGATCGATCTCCGAGGTTAAGCAATGCTTGCCGAGGTCGGTCTTTGGATGGGTGACCATTCTTGACATACCGAGACTCCTCCGTGTCACGGAAAGCACGCCAAGCCATTGGTACCGGCTGTCATTTGTCGTTACGGGTTGAAAGCCTGAAATCTAAAACCAGTATTGGCAGGTTATCATGTTACAAGTAAATTTGTGGTGTCTCAGTGGCTAACACCTCGCCTCTCGTGCTTGAGGTCGTGGGTTCAAATCCAGGAAAGTAGCAATGTGACTTTTTCAATTCATGTGTACTTTCTAAGTTTATCTTGGACATCGCGGACAACGGTATTTGTAAGTTTGTGCTCCAGTGGTGTAATTTACGAGGGTAAACAAATAAATAGATAAAAATACCTATTTAAAGGATTGATTGTGTAGGTATGATAGGAGTATCCAGCTGAATCCGTTTCGACTGAAAGCCGACCCCAACAAAATTGAGCAAAGCCTAGGCAGATTGATGAACTTATTTTTATTTATTACTAGCTTTTCCCGGCAAACTTCGTTTTGCCATAAAAACACCAAGATACACCTACCCTACACCTACCCTACACCTACCCTACACCTACCCTACACCTACCCTACACCTACCCTACACCTACCCTACACCTACCCTACACCTACCCTACACCTACCCTACACCTACCCTACACCTACCCTACACCTACCCTACACCTACCCTACACCTACCCTACACCTACCCTACACCTACCCTACACCTACCCTACACCTACCCTACACCTACCCTACACCTACCCTACACCTACCCTACACCTACCCTACACCTACCCTACACCTACCCTACACCTACCCTACACCTACCCTACACCTACCCTACACCTACCCTACACCTACCCTACACCTACCCTACACCTACCCTACACCTACCCTACACCTACCCTACACCTACCCTACACCTACCCTACACCTACCCTACACCTACCCTACACCTACCCTACACCTACCCTACACCTACCCTACACCTACCCTACACCTACCCTACACCTACCCTACACCTACCCTACACCTACCCTACACCTACCCTACACCTACCCTACACCTACCCTACACCTACCCTACACCTACCCTACACCTACCCTACACCTACCCTACACCTACCCTACACCTACCCTACACCTACCCTACACCTACCCTACACCTACCCTACACCTACCCTACACCTACCCTACACCTACCCTACACCTACCCTACACCTACCCTACACCTACCCTACACCTACCCTACACCTACCCTACACCTACCCTACACCTACCCTACACCTACCCTACACCTACCCTACACCTACCCTACACCTACCCTACACCTACCCTACACCTACCCTACACCTACCCTACACCTACCCTACACCTACCCTACACCTACCCTACACCTACCCTACACCTACCCTACACCTACCCTACACCTACCCTACACCTACCCTACACCTACCCTACACCTACCCTACACCTACCCTACACCTACCCTACACCTACCCTACACCTACCCTACACCTACCCTACACCTACCCTACACCTACCCTACACCTACCCTACACCTACCCTACACCTACCCTACACCTACCCTACACCTACCCTACACCTACCCTACACCTACCCTACACCTACCCTACACCTACCCTACACCTACCCTACACCTACCCTACACCTACCCTACACCTACCCTACACCTACCCTACACCTACCCTACACCTACCCTACACCTACCCTACACCTACCCTACACCTACCCTACACCTACCCTACACCTACCCTACACCTACCCTACACCTACCCTACACCTACCCTACACCTACCCTACACCTACCCTACACCTACCCTACACCTACCCTACACCTACCCTACACCTACCCTACACCTACCCTACACCTACCCTACACCTACCCTACACCTACCCTACACCTACCCTACACCTACCCTACACCTACCCTACACCTACCCTACACCTACCCTACACTTAAAAAAAAAAAAAAAAAAAAAAAAAACGTAAAAACCATCTTTGAACTTCAACGAACATTTAAAAAAAAGAATTGGCCGAATTGGTCCAGGCGTTGTTGAGTTATGCGCTTACCAACACATTTTGCGATTCATTTTTATATATAAGACTAGCAACCCGCCCCGGCTTTGACCGTGACAAATTACGAGTATTCACGAAAACCTTCCTCGTTGCTCACTCTTTCTGTTGGTGAAAATCGCATGAAAAGCCGTTCAGTAGTTTTTGAGTTTATTGCATACGGACGCGGCGGGGGTCTTTATTTTAAAATATGTAGTGATATTTCTGTTTAGTTTCGTCAAAATCCATTTAATTGTTTTTGCGTGAAAGAGTGACAAACATCCATCCATCCTCACAAACGTTCACGTTTATTACTATTAGCTATACTATAGCTATATTAGTACTAACTTCTGCCAGCGGCTTCGCCCTTGTAGATGTCGAAAATTATCCCAAGGGAATATATTCCTGGGATAATAAGTATCCTATGTGCTATTCCAGACTATAATCTATCTCTGTGCCAAATTTCGTCACGAATCATTATCCAGCTATTGACCATCATGAGGCCAGAGTTTAACCACCAACAAGAATAGGATCAAAATACTAAAACTGTAAGTTGTGACGTAAACACCCAGCCAATTCCAGAATCAGCATGCACACCAACTGGAAATACGATACTTTTAGCCGCTACATCCTAATGTACTTTCCTAGTCAGTCCAACTTCAGTCAGGTAGACTTAACTTTTTAATTGAGTTGCCAACATGAATACCGTTAGACGGATGCTACGGAACAGTTACAAGACGGCCCTTTATTACCCTTTGTTGCTAACTCCCAAGTACGTCCCAATAGACCCCCCGATCGAGTTATCTGTAATGGTATTACCTCCAATAACTGTGAATTCTAATAATAGACTCGTTTCGTTACGATATGGACTTAATGGGTAACAGAACTGCCTTAAGCAATAACTTTAAAACAAATAAAACGGTGTAGGAAGATGTTTAAGGAAGCTCTTCGTCATAAGTCTTGGGTTGTTCTTAATTAAGGTTGGCTTCGATTTGGCCTCGGGTTATCAGATGTGACAGGTTATCGGTTTCAGAATAATTTGTATTATTTAGGAAGTCTTTTAGACCTTATGTAATAAAAACCTTTTCAATATTAGTAGATAGATAGACAGCTTTTTCAAGTGGTGCAATGGTAAAATCATCGACAAAAATGAATTTTGAGCGATCAAAAAATAAACATTCAGCTGAATTGAGAAACTTCTCCTTTTTTAACCGACTTCCCAAAAAGGAGGAGGTTCTTAGTTCGGATGTTTCAACTTTTTTGTGTATTCGGGTTTGCCAAATTCTTTTTTGTTTGAAAGGGTATACTCTCGCGGTGGTCCCATTGTCACCATGTCAAAATCTGATGATGAGATCCCATGGAAACTCCTCAAATATTATAAGCAGACATATAGCGATTTTGGTATTATCAATAACATGGCAAGCATTTGCACTCAGAAAGTATCATTTGGTGAAGTACAAGAACTGATGAAGAAGACCACAGACTGCCACTAGAACCGCTTAATTAGCATGTCATGGGTATCTGGAATTTTTAAGCGACTATGATGCAGCAAATACATATAAAAAAATGGTACTGATGAAAAAGGTACCATCGAACTGATCTGATGATGAAGGCAGCAGTAGGCACTGGAACGTCGTAATAAAACAATGTATTAGTCGTGTTTGGGCTTATTGGAACTGAAATGAGATGTACTCTGACTATGTACGATTTTCATGGTATATGAGGTACTAAAACTAAAAATAGTAAAATAAAAAAACATTTTAACAAAAAAATGAAACCGACTTCTTTGTTCAAAAGTTTTTATTTGAAGTAGGTTATCTTATGGAGGGGCCGAGAAATAACTCGGACACTTCGACCCATTGGGATCTATTGTGGTCAAATGATGTTCTAAAAGTGATAGCGTAACATTTTGAACTTTTTGACAGTCATTATCGTTGACGTAATATTGCTTTTCCGGACCCTCTTAGGTATCACGTAATTTTTATCAATGAGCAGCTTCATTAAAATGTTAATAGACTGTGATCACCTAATTATGTTCACTCTCTCCTTAAAGGAGAGTGGGTATACCTGTATTTATTTTATAGGCCGCCAATTTAAAGTCGGCAATGTAACCAATAAAGTAGCGACAGTCTATATTGCTAACAAGAAGGCAATGGTATTTGCATAATGCAACCATTTCTATCTCTTCCTTAACAACGAACATTCTGTTTTAAGCAAATTGAAGCCTCAAAATTGAGCAGTTTAATGAGGTTCGAAGCTTAAAGGGTTTTCTTTTGGAAGTGGGTCTAATTTAAAATAACATATTCGGGGATGAAAATTTTAACAATGAAGTGGCCTAACCTGCCTAAGTGATAAGTGAATTAGGTAAAGTGGGAAAGATGAGAGAGTGTTTGTACGTGCGTGTTATAAAAGGAGTATGCGTAAGCATTTTCCTGAAAAACTACCTTTGAGAAAATAATATTTTATTTGTCCACTTGTGTACCTACATACTGTGACGTTAATAAAAGAGAAAAACTTTATGCCACGTTATAGTACATTACTGCAAAATCCAGTAAGTAAGCCTTTCTGGCCAAGTATGAGTTAACCGGTTATATACGAGGCCAGGATGGCTTTCTTTCGAAAAGCATTATCTTTTCTCAAAAATGAAAGAAAGTTTTACAACAAATTCGTTTAATTAATATTGAAGGTTACATTCATATTAGGGCAATTACTGATAGATATTGTGATCGATTTACCGGGGGCATTTATATTTGTTTGTTGTACGTCTTGATTAATGGACTCAAAAATATATCTATTTCATAAAATGTCATATCAAAAAGAGAGATAGATATATATTTGGAGCCTCCCTCCTATAACCATGTTATAATGGCTAAACTCTAATATGTGTCTGGCTGGTACTATGTTTTTTTTTCTAAGCAGATCTGAAGAGGATGACCTACTTTCTAGAGATGGGTGTTTTCGGTTTTTTGCACAAACGGTTATGTGACCGATATACAGATTTCATATCGATATCGAAAACGGTTTTCAGATATCGATATCATTTAGTACATTTTGCATAAGTTAAAATGTTATTTAGATGAGCAAACTAACAACGAACGCGAAATAATACTTAGAAAGGGAGGTAGCGCATAATTATGGTTCCTATCGTTTGTGAAGTTTGCGTTTTGTTCGTAGTTCGTACGTTTCCGCATTGTTACGGTTTTAAGTTTTGAGTTATTCGTTCTCGCACGCTAGTAAGGTTTTTATTAGATACAGTTTTTGTTGTATCGGTTATTTTGATATAGATATCGATATGATATGATATTTAACACCTATCCGATATAAGTTACGTTTTGATAAATCGGACCAATCCCTACTACTGTCCAGTAAGTAAATTACATACTTACTTACTGGACAGTAGGAGATTCCAAATTTAAAATCTCGCTTCTTACTGGACAGTTGTGAATAAGTCTCCGGTAGAGTTCACTTTCTGGATACTTTTCAGAGATGTTATGACAACATTACATAAAATTTTTGAGAAAATACGTATAATTTTGTTTTACTATAAACTAGCACTTCGACCGCGACTTCGTTCGCGTGATCCGTATTTTATCCTACAGATGACTTTCTAGTTGCCAAAAATTCTATCTTAATGCAGGGAGCACTAAGAAAGGATTTGAGATTTACGTTATAAAAAGAAGCCCTATACAGTAAAATTCTTCAATAATCTTTAATACCCCCTTAAATCATCTTTTAGGGTTTACCTAGGCTAGTATTTATGCCAAGTTTCAAATATATAAGCCCAACAAATTTCCACCTTTTCACCTCCTTAGGGGTGGAATTTCCAATAAACAATAAATACATAAATTGATTTTATCAACCAATAGCGTAAATCTTACATTCACGTGACCAATTTACTATCCGTAGAAATTTCAAACATACTTTCAAGCCCCTTTTTAGGGTTCTGTTATATCTTAAAATACACGCGAATGCATATAAAATAATAATGATGACCGCGCTGGTCGTTACACGTGGAACCATCTTTGCATTGTCAGCGTTTACGACACATCGCTAGTTTTCTAGAGCCGGATAGGCAGTGTGGATTTGAACGTCGTCGCGGATACGTACTTTTATTGTATTTACTGAAAGTCAATTAAAATTCTATTCCAGTGCTTAATTAATTGTTTTTTTAAAAACCATTTTAAGAACCACCCCGTAACAGTGGTGTCAGAAGTGGGATACTCAGCAATCGTTGGCTGGTATCCGTTATACGATCCGCGGAGTGCGTCTTGACAAACTCTTTCAAAATCCTTCGAACTCTTACTAACTCTTACAAAATTAGTTGGTGTGCAAATCACAAACTCTACGAATTCCGAGGAACTGCGACAGTAAGTCTTACCACGTAAGCCTGCCACCCCCTGGCCTATCACCACCACGTGGTGCCACGTGTCTGCGCCGTGTGACTTCACAACGTGATTAAGCCTGTTCGTGCTTCTTATCTGACGTTGGTGTCAGGACTCGCAGCCACCATCCTACTCAACTAGGCACTTACCTGGTGCCGTCGCCGTCGGCTCCGCTGCTATACACGTTTTCTGTGCGACACGTGCCCGCCGCCGCTCACTTTGCCGCTGCCGACGAAGTCCTGCTGCTGCCCTGGTTCCTGTTGAGCTGCGAGTGCAACATACCTGTTCTACTCAAAATCTACGATGTCCACACTCCTTCTCGCGGTGCTGCTGTGAGTCGAACATTTGATAATTTGTTATTGCTCAACCTTGTCCCAAATAGTATCTATATTATTTGTTTTCCTTACAAATCCTTATTTTATCGAATATATTTATTTACCTTCTTTTGATCGTTAGTCAACTTATGACCAAAATGAGTAAAACTGAAATCTCGCTAAGCGAACAATATCCTATTAAAATTCTTTGTGATTTTATTGATACATACAATGGAGATCGTGAGACCTTGTCCGCATTTTTAACTAATTGCCAAAATTCACTAAACCTAGCGTCCGAGAGTCAGAAAAAATTGCTCCTAAAATATATCCTATCCAAATTGCGAGGCAAAGCTCAAATAGCCTGCTCAAACAAAGTTTTCGATGACTTTGATTCGTTGCAGTCATTCCTTCGCCAAAATTTTGGTGAAAGGAAACATTATAGCCATTTATTCTTCGAGTTGCAATCTTGTAGGCAACAACAAAATGAGTCAGTGTCACAATTCTCTTTGCGCTTAGAAACCTGTCTCACCGACATGCAGACCGAAATTCACAATTCCGAAACTACTAAGAAAGATCTGTCAGGTAGAATCGCAATGACGGAAGACCTAGCTCTCCACACTTTTATTTTTGGCTTAAAACCTAACCTCAGTAATATGGTGCGGTGTAGAAACCCTAAAACTCTGAATGATGCTATTAACATCGCGATCGAAGAAGAAAAAATTCAAAATTTCTCTCTAAAAATCTCCCCAAAAATCGCTAAAGCTTGTAAGTTTTGTAATAAACCTGGTCACTTAGAAAACGAGTGCCTGAAAAAAAACCGATTTCGGTCACAACCTCCAAACTCGTCTAACTCTCAATATCAACAAAATTCTCAGCCGAGTCAATCAACAGACGCAGTCTGTAAATATTGCAAGAAACCGGGCCATGATATCTCTCAATGCTATAGGCGCAAATATAACAATTCTAGAAAGAATAACCCTTCGATTCAACATAACGTTATGGCTTTACCCGATCATGTTGAATCGCAGGAAGAAACTGAAGAATGTGCTGACGATTTAAACTAAACAGTCGGGTGTCGCTAGCGTGCCGCACTACGCCCGACCGTATTCAAGGCACAACAAAATCTCGCATTACAAACCCACAACTTCATTTAAATCATAATCAATCTAAATCTTTTAAATCAATTGTGACCAATCGACCGGGTAACCAGCCCCAAACTGAAGGTCAACTTCTAACCCATCCGGCTAATCGACAGGGTAACCAGTCCCAAACCGAAGGCTACTCAAAATCTCGTGTTGCCATGCGACAGGGTAACCAGTCCCAAACCGAAGGCTACTCAAAATCTCGTGTTGCCATGCGACAGGGTAACCAGTCCCAAACCGAAGGCCACTCAAAATCTCGTGTTGCCATGCGACAGGGTAACCAGTCCCAAACCGAAAGCACACACACCTCAAACAAATCTCAACATATTACGTCAGGAACCTCTGTCTCGTTGAGTCCTAATGCCCTACAAAACCAGGAGTCCGTCACTCCAATTCATGAAATTAAATCTCACAAAATCTCTCTACCCCACGTATTTCTCAATACCAATTTTTCAAACAACCCTCTGTGTTTTCTTATCGACACTGGAGCTAGTGTTAGTATTGTTAAGCTTCAAAATTTTAATTCTACACCATCCTTATCCAGTGATAAAATTAAACTCAAGGGTCTGAGTGAAGACGACTCCTGCTACGAAACTTTAGGGTCATTCACCATCGATTTCGAATATATTCTCCCCCCAAATTCTAAAGTCTGTTTTAGTCACACTTTCCACGCCGTCAGTGATAAAGTACGGCTTAATTACGATGGCATATTAGGTAATGATTTCTTACGAAAACTTGGGTGTGACGTTAGGTATTCTCAAAACTCATTGCTCATCGATGGTCATCTCATACCGCTAAACTTCAGTAAACCTGTCTATACCATCCCGCCTCGCTCCGAGGTGATAGTTGAATGTTCTGTGTCAAACCCCTTAGAAGAGTTAAAATCCATGAAAGAAGGTCTAGTTCTTGATCATATGTATGCCGAAGGAGTCTACTTAGCAAATTGTATTGTTTCAGTTAAACCTAATAATCGCATTAATATCTCAATACTGAATACCACTGAGTCTAAAGTCGTATTCAAAGATTATTGTGTCCATCTGATTCCCTTCGAAAACGTATCACTGTCCTCCCAATCGTGCAATCAAGGTAATGTTCAATTTATTAATAATCTCGATGACGTGTCCTTACATAGATCACAACAAGTACTAGACCTCATCCGAACAGAACATCTAAACCCTGAAGAAACAAAGATCCTTTTAGAATGTTGCTCTAATTACACAGACATCTTTTACCTTGAGGGCGAGCCCTTAACTTGCACTAATGCTATTGAGCATTCGATCAGTACTGGTGATGCTGCCCCAATTCACGCAAAATCTTATCGTTTCCCCGAGTGCCACAAAAGTGAAGTCGAAAGTCAAATAAAGAAAATGCTCGATCAGAACATTATCCGTCCTTCAAAATCACCATGGAGCGCCCCTATTTGGGTAGTGCCCAAAAAGATAGACTCATCGGGTAAGCAAAAGTGGAGGATAGTCATTGATTATAGGAAACTCAATGATGTGACTGTTACCGAAGTTTATCCTATTCCTTTAATTACGGATATTCTAGACCAACTAGGTCATTCGAAATATTTTACTACGCTTGACCTTGTAAGCAGTTTCCACCAAATAAATTTAAATCCTAAGGACGCGCCTAAAACTGGCTTTACGGTAGTAGGAAACGAAATTTCTGGGCACTACGAATTTACAAGAATGCCTTTTGGACTAAAAAATGCCCCTGCTACATTCCAAAAACTTATGAATACTGTCCTATCTGGTCTTCAAGGTCTTCACTGCTATATTTATTTAGATGATTGTATTATTTATAGCCAAAACCTTCAATCTCACATAGAAAAGCTAAAATTAGTGTTCGACAGATTCCGTGAATTTAATCTAAAACTACAACCCACAAAATGCGAGTTCTTACGACATGAAGTTGCGTATTTAGGACATATAATCACCGACAAAGGTGTCTGTCCCAATCCAGATAAAATCCAGGCCGTCACTCGGTTTCCAACTCCTAAATGTCCTAAAGACATCAAATCTTTCCTGGGTTTAGTCGGCTACTACAGGCGATTCATTGAAAATTTCTCTAAGATATCCAAACCCCTTACTTCCCTTTTAAAAAAGGACGTCTCATTTAATTGGTCGGGAGAACAAGAACACGCTTTTACTATTTTAAAACAAAAACTAACCACAGCGCCTCTTTTACAATATCCCGATTTCAGTCAACCTTTTGTGTTGACAACTGATGCCTCCAACTACGCTGTAGGTGCAATACTATCGCAAGGTGAGATAAGCAAGGACAAGCCTATCGCATATGCGTCACGGACGCTTAATAAAGCCGAGGGCAATTACTCCACTACAGAAAAAGAACTTTTAGCCATTGTATTCGGCGTACAAACTTTCCGTCCCTATCTTTTTGGCCATCGGTTTAAAATCGTCACCGATCATAAACCTTTAGTTTGGTTATTTAATGTTAAGGACCCCGGCTCTAAATTAATTCGCTGGCGTCTAAAATTGGAGGAATATAACTACGAGATAGTGCATAAACAGGGTAAATTAAATTGCAACGCCGATGCTCTGTCGCGTTTCCCGCCTCAAGATAACAACGACTCAAATCGTCCCGTATGCGCCGTCGACGATAGCAACTCTCCAAATCCTTCAAATTCGCCCTACGACTGTCTTTCGCCGTCCACAACAGACACTTACGAAAAGTATCTAAAACTTATTAAACAGTCGAATTTTACATTCGACACGGTCATTCGAGAATTCAAAGAATCCCTACTTAAGGCTAAATGCAAACTAATCGTCTATCCTACATCAATCGATTTAGACGATTCTGTACCTTATTGCAAAGAAATTATAGAATTATCCACAAGTCAACCTAACATTCGTGACATAGAACGCGAACTAAACACTTTTTACAACACATCAAATGACAACCATTTGTTCACTCACTTATTCGTGCGAGTCCACCATTACGACGAAATGTCGTATAAGGACATTTTTAAGTTATTAGTTGAATATAGGGACATGATAAAATTTTGGTACATGGAAGAGAAAGAAATTGCTATATCCGATTTTTCTGACCCATTCACAAAACTTTCTTATACAAAAGTCTATAATATTATAGCTTACGTCTTCCACAATACTGGGCTTAAAGTTAACATCTATAAAAATGCCATACTATTCCCTACACCTGAAGAGGTTAGGAAAATTCTTCGGGATAATCACGACTTGCCTTCTGCCGGTCACCCCGGCATCACACGAATGGCGGAAAGAATAAAATCCATGTACTGGTGGAAAAATATGCGGCAAGACATTGAAGATTATGTAAAAAACTGCAAATCTTGCCAAATTAACAAACCTTTACGTCAAACTAACCGCGCTCCTATGATTATAAATTCCACCGCAACAAAACCCCTCGAAAAGTTATTTTTGGATATAGTAGGTCCCCTTCCGGAAACTTACGAATTTAAATACAAATTCATCCTCACAATTCAAGACGACCTCACCAAATATTCACAAGGCTATCCACTACAGACATGTTCAGCAGACGAAACTGCTAAAAAGTTAGTTCATTTTATCTCTCATCTCGGTATCCCTAAAATGATAGTCACCGATCAAGGCACTAACTTTACTTCCGAAGTTCTTAAACAACTTAGCAAGTTATTTGGCATTAAACATATTCTAGCAACGCCTTATCACCCACAAACCTGCGGTGCTTTGGAAAGGAGCCACTCAACTTTAAAGGAATATTTGCGACCCTTTGTCAATGAAAACGCACATACATGGGACTTGTACTTAAACACGGCCATGTTTTCATACAATTCTAACGTCCATTCAACCACCAACTACTCTCCATTCGAATTACTACTAGGTTTTAAACCATACATTCCCAAATCCATCGACACGTTAGAAAATAACACAAGTTATCATCCTTACCTTGTTGCCATTCCACCAATTCGAACCAAGCGCTTCCAAACATCCTTTATAATGCGCACAGCGAATGAGTGGAACTCACTGCCTGCGTCTGTGTTTCCGAACGCATTCAACCCGAATCTCTTCAAAGTTAGAGTGAACAGGCTACTTCTGGGTAAGCTCACTCCATCGTAGACTCTGTCTCTGTCACCTATGACCTAGACTAGAGTCAAGAGCAAACCCATTACAAATAAAAAAAAAAAAAAAAAAAAATACACGGATTACGTCAGAGTATTGAATCATAGGTTGTATTATAGTAGGCAGAAAGCACTACAAAACATTCAAAATTCCAAAGAGAGGTCTAAACGTTATTACGATTCTCACGCTAAACCTATCACTTACGATGTCGGTGACTCAGTATATCTCAAGTGTCACCACAAGCAAAACAAAGCTCTGTCTCCAGTTTGGAAAGGTCCATATAAAATCGTTAAAATCAACGGGAACCACACCGTGACCCTCCTCATAAACCGTAAACATGTACGTCATCACTATGACGAAATTAAGTTGGCGTCTGACGTTGCAATAACTTGATCTATTTCAGGCACCTTGCTGCAGAATGTAGGTGTCATCAGGTCGTCACACCGATAACAAGCAGTTCCGGTTTATACTTCGATAAAATGATCAACGTTAAGTTTACCAACGATAATTGGAACGTAGTTACGTATTTAGATATTAGTAAAATACAATCGCACCTAGATATAGTTGAATCTCTTTTCGCTAAAGTTGGCTCTTACTGTAAAAACTATAGTTCATCCAAAATCCAGATTGACTGCCTAAATGCGTTAACAGCGTTGCAGAGTCAGCATGATAACAATATTAAAAAATATTCGTCAGTTTCTTATATCGTAAGCAATAAACGGTCCAAACGCGGTTTGATCGATGCCGGTGGATCCCTTTTGAAAACCTTTTTCGGCACATTAGATTCAGATGATGCAATCAAATTCTCAAACGCTATAGACCAAGTACAGACGGACGAAAAACAGTTAGCACATTTGATGAGAGATAATATACATATAATCAAATCAACCATTACAACGTTTAATAGCTCAATATCTAAACTAAATGAAAATGAAAAACGGCTTAACAAAAACCTTGAAATAATCGATCAAGCTTTTCAGCAACTAACTAATTCTAATGATAAGTTGGATGTCAAATCTAATATAAATACATTCCTCAACGCTATTGAAAGCATCATTATCTCCTTGTCGTTCGACATTGAGGATATTAATAACGCGATTCTATTTAGTAAAGTCAATATTCTACATCCGACTGTACTTAGTCCTTATCAACTCTATAACGAACTTGAACGGAATATGAATAATATGCCAAGGTATTACGAACTCCCTTTATCTTTGTCATTACAAAATATTCACGATCTTATTGATATTTCGAGACTTATATCTTATTTTCATAATAACAAAATAATCGTAGTTATTAGAATCCCGCTCGTCCTACCTCAAATATACAACTTATACCATATAATCCCAATGCCTGTTCCCTATGACGTTGCGCAACCAGACACTTTCGCACTTATCGCTCCCAGTCGACCTTACCTTGCAATAACAATCGATCATATGTTTTACTCACCGTTGCACAGTGTAAACAAGTGCAAAGTGATTCGTGAAAAGTTTTACATATGTGAATTAGAAAGTGTATACTCAAGTGTCGTGAACCCAATCTGTGAAACTATTTTAATCACGGAATTAGTCAGTAAGCTACCTAACTCTTGCGAGACTAAATTGTTAAAAGGCCCTATTCAAGTGTTTCATAAAATTAGTAATAATAGATGGATATTTGTTCTATCTGAACCAGGCAAATGTCATGTATCTTGTGAAAATGATGGCAGTAGCTTTGACGAAACTTTATTCGGTACAGGAATATTATCTTTAACCAAAAATTGCAAAGCCTTTTATAAAACCTTACAATTTGTGCCATCATCAAATGTTTTCGTAAATGTAAGCTCACATGTTGTTTCTAATTTCAACCTAGTCGAAGATGACTGTTGTGAAAGGAGTAGGGTCAACAATACACTTTCACGTTTACCATACCTAAAATTAAACAATGTTAATAATCTAGACTCTTTACTACAAGCCAGTATGCACCTAAACTCGTTTGAGCAAGAATTAAATAACATTGAAGATCCGACCCACTTCCAAAAATATGGAGTTCATTATATGTCCTTAAGCTACACATTTTTTATCATATTCTTATTATACCTACTCTACAGAGGTCGAAAATTATTATGCCCAAATTCAAAAGCTCCATGCTGCATACAAATATTCAACCAATGTAATAATACCAAGAAAGTAGATAATCACAGTCATCCTCAACAAGCTATTGAACTATCTGTGTTTGAAGAAACGGTTGAGCCTGATCTGTCAACATCAAGGCCAACATCATTGAAAAGAAACATTTTGGTAACCAATAAACAAAATTAATCTCGTTACTAAATCTCGTTATGTTTTACTAAAATAATATTATAATGTGCTTAGTTTATAAGTAACAATCTGTAAATCTCCAACGACGTCCAAATCCAATCCGCTTCAAATCTTAAATTTCGCATCTTTCATCTCAGATGCTCCATTTTATTCGGGGGGCTGTTATATCTTAAAATACACGCGAATGCATATAAAATAATAATGATGACCACGCTGGTCGTTACACGTGGAACCATCTTTGCATTGTCAGCGTTTACGACACATCGCTAGTTTTCTAGAGCCGGATAGGCAGTGTGGATTTGAACGTCGTCGCGGATACGTACTTTTATTGTATTTACTGAAAGTCAATTAAAATTCTATTCCAGTGCTTAATTAATTGTTTTTTTAAAAACCATTTTAAGAACCACCCCGTAACAACAGGGTGGTTCTTAAAATGAACAACGTACCCAAAGGGTAAAAACGGGACCCTATTACTAAGACTCCGCGGTCCGTCTGTCTGTCTGTCTGTCACCAGGCTGTATCTTATGAACCGTGATAGCTAGACAGTTGAAATTTTCACAGATGATGTATACTGTTGCTACTACTATAACAACAAATACTAAAAACAGAATAAAATTAATATTTAGGTGGGACTCCCATACAACAAACGTGATTTTTTTGTCGTTTTTTACGATATTGGTACGGAACCCCTTACGGGTAGAATTTCCTAAAACTAATAAATATTTTTTATCATCCAACAGCGTAAATCTAAAATTTCACGTGTCTATCTTACAAAAACGACTTTTCTACAGATGTATTATATGTGTCGCATCAAGGCTGGCCGATAGATGTACACCATCGGGAAGTCGGGAAATATTCCCTTAGGTTAAGACATCGTGTGTGGGCAGGTCGGTGGGTGAATTGTGAAAATGAAATCACACAAATTATTCGATACACTGAGTATATTCAAATAGACACAAATTACACTCCTGCTTACTAATATTACGGATCGACACTGATTCTATGACGTCTTAGCTCTACGGCTGCCAGTACTCAACTGATCTATTTCCTCCACGCAAGTGCTTATAAAAGTGCGCCAATGCGTATTTGCTCTTTATTGCCACTAGGGGCGTGCTTGTGATTTGTTTTGACGTCCGTACTATTGACTAAACCCGACATATGTATTGATTCAGGCTTGTATTCCTCGAAAGATTAGGCAAGGTGTACCTATATGTACTACACCCGCACTTCACCAGATATGTTTAACACCGGGCTGTTACTGAGAAATTCCACATGGAAAAGCTCTATAATTTTAGAGAATACATTTCCAGTAAAATATTTTTTTCTTAAAATCTACTTTTGATCTTAAAATTATTTCAAAAAATAAATAAATAATTTCAATTCTTGTTGCGCTCAGATAATATGAGAACGTAATATGTAAGTACCTGCATAAACTTTATTTAAGTCTCTGATGTGGAAAGTTTAAAAACGTGAATAAAGTAGGTTCTCTTTCCCATTTTAGAAGCAAAGGTTTTTCCTGGAGATATCTTAATTATTTTTAAAGAAAACAGAACAAGCACAGCTTTTCCTCATCACTACAAAACGTTCCAAACATCTCGGAACCGTTCACAAATCACTGTTACGAGTACTTATATACCCAGTTCCGCAGTATAAGGCCGGTATAAAAAATATCTTGGGTTCCTTACTCCTAGTCAATTAACGTCACTTGTTTAAAGAGAGTTTCTTTTTTTAAATAATGGTGCTTCCAAAACACAACTCCGTAATTACTCCAACTTTTACGGAATATGGTGAAACGAAATTAGTTAAGCTTTAGCTTTTTTTTAGCTGTTAGTATACACGTAAAATGTTCGGAAAAAGTTCCAGAAATGTTTTTTACTTCGTTTTCTTTTGCTAGGTGTAATTATCGAGCAATTGGAGTGTTTTTTTGTTTTGGTACTGCGTGTATCATTATTTTTTAAATAGAGTAGTTGATGTTCGAATTCTGGTGGGAGGACATTTTCTTTTGCCCGATATTAAGGAGGTCCTTAATGTGACTTTAATATGCGCCAAAATAATATCATACATATATTTTTAAAGGTCCTAATAACGCGACCCAAAATTCAGTAGTTTTATACTTATTATTCAGTGACTTTAAATAAAAAAAATAGTTAAATTGTCTTTGAGATGGAGACAATTTCTTAATAATTTGATTAAAATACGCCCGGCAGTGCTGTTTTGTTGCGATTTTCGTTTTTTGTACGTTTTAGACATAACTTTACAAATTTATTACATTATGTTATACGAATAAAGCTCAAAATTTTCATAGATGAAATTATTAAGAAAATGGGTTAATGTCACATACATTCTTCCAAAAAATTACGACGTGCCGTTTAGACGTGATTCTCATTTTTAAATCAGCTACTGAGGCGTATCTGCGCCTTCATTGTTCGTAACCAGGTCACTGGTGGTGGTCTTCTTTATTGTGTAAGTCTGGATATTTAGAGACAAATTTTTCGTACCTCAAAATAAAATACTCGTACGCGTACAATCGCAAATAATGTTCTCCAGAAAATATTTTATCCGTGTGAAATTAGAGCAACTTAGCGGCTTTTGTACTGCACAAAGTAAGTGATCAAAACCATAGGCTCAAAGCATAACTAAAAGAAGATGCTTACTATTCGGTCTATAATGTTCCCTCTGCTGGGACACATGCTTCCTCTATGTGAAGGGCGTTGGCTATAAACTGGCTAGGACATTAGTTGCCACAGGCTGATGTTTAATTTCACCGTTTTAAGAGCAGTGGTGATGAAAAATAATTTAAAAAACTAGTAAATAGGGCCTGGCTGGGTTCGATTCATACCTTGCAACACGCGGCCGCTACCACTGAATCCACCGCTACTCCATTTTAACAACCTCAACAAAGAAATCCGCCAAACTTTATTATTATTTTTATTCATAAGAAGATCTGACTTGGCCAGCTTTAGCGTCGGCATTTCGGCGCGTTTTTGACAGGACATAAAAAGTGACATGAAGACAAATTCCCGGTGACGCTAGCTCAGCAGGCGGCCACCCTAATAGGATCACTGAGGACTCCATAAATAATGCCCTCTCAAGCTCACAGAGACACGGCTACAAAATTCGAGGAAATGATAATTTCTAAATTCTCCTTACCTACTTGGATATTTATTTTGTTAACAAGTTGGGTTAAGTATATCTTATATACGGTAGTTATAGTCAAGGGTCAAAAGTGCAGTCTTACTCTCCCAAAACTCAAATAACTAGTTTTGTAGAAGAAGTTAAATTAGCCACAACTGACGTTGTACAGAAATTAAAGTATAGATTATACATACTAACCGTGAAAATTAAAAATTCTTCTGCCCCTAAAAAAAATTGGCTCTGCTGTTTTGGTAGTGTGACTGCACTTTTGACCCTTAACTGGACCTATAAGTTGGTAAATTAATTTGATTTTTTTTCAGCAGTTTCGCTACCGTGGCCGCACATTTATTCACGGAAAAACAAGCGTATAGCACACAATGAAGTGTAGCTCTACCAGTAAAAGAATACTGGCAATTGGATCACTGCGTTGCGTTCTTTCTTCGCTTGCTATCCTTGGCAGCCTACTTGCTTTTCTTCGGCTGATCCTTCGTCGTGCGCGGACGCCGTTACTGATGTGTTGCGTCAGGGAATGGAGTACTACATTCCGTTCTCTGACATAGCGATCTCCAGCGTTGACCGGCCATGGTTTGGCGCCGAATGTCGTCGCGCCGACGCGCTTAAACATGAGGCGTACCTGGCATGGGTCGACGCTCGATCGCGTAAAGCGAGTGACTTGGGTCAGAAGAAGAAAGCCTACAACAGGGCTGCCAAGTCCTGCAAGAAGGTGTTGCGTGGGGCTCGATTCGACCACATTGGTCGAATGGGGGCCAAACTTGCTTCTTACCCAGCAGGTAGTAAAGCGTTCTGGTCCCTGGCTAAGTCGGTCGAGTCGAACTTCTGCCGTCCCTCACTACCACCACTGCTGAAACCCGATGGGTCACTGGCTCACACCGCTGAGGAGAAGGCAAATTTGTTTGCCTCTCTTTTTGCGGAATCTTCGCGTCTGAATCCTGGTGATTCGCGGCCCCCTACTTCTCCTGATGGGTGCGAGACGAGTATGTCGGACATTCGCATCCATCAAAAGGACGTCCGTAGGGTGCTGCGCAACCTCGACGTGAACAAGGCTAGCGGCCCTGACGGCATACCAGCTATAGTTCTTAGAACCTGTGCGCCTGAACTGTCTCCGATCTTGACACGCCTATTCCGCCTTTCATATGAGACTGGAACAGTGCCGAATGCTTGGAAGCAAGCCAACGTACAGCCCGTGCCCAAGAAGGGCAGTAGAGCTGACCCGGCCAACTACAGACCCATCTCTGTAACATCCATACTCTGTAAGAGTATGGAGCGTGTACTTAACACTAAGCTCCTGGCATACCTAGAAACTAACGATATCCTTAGCGACCGCCAATACGGCTTTCGCCGAAATCGGTCTACTGGGGATCTTCTAGCGTATGCCATTCACATATGGAGTGAGGCCATCGAGAGGCATGGGGAAGCGCTTGCCGTCTCCCTCGACATCTCGAAGGCTTTCGATAGGGTCTGGCACGAAAGCCTTATTGGTAAGCTTCCTTCATTCGGTTTGCCCGGTGGTCTGTGTGATTGGATTGCAGACTTCCTGAGAGATCGGTCCATTCGAGTGGTTATCGATGGCTGCTCGTCGGACCAATTGGATATTAATGCCGGGGTCCCTCAGGGGTCCGTGCTCTCAGCAACATTGTTCTTGTTGCACATTAACGATCTGCTGAAGCCCGGCACCTTTGGGTATGCAGACGACAGCACTGTTGCTGAGAGATACTTGTCCAACGCGCGTGCTACCGGGCCTCAGGTCCGGTCTCTCCGGGAGGCCATGGTGGAGCGCTTGAACTTGTCCTTGCAGGCAGTTTCCGAATGGGGCGATGCCAATCTGGTCAGGTTTAATGCTGCTAAAACCCAAACGTGTCTTTTTTCCGCTAAAAGGAGCCAATTCCACCCGGCTCCTACTTTCCGTGATGTAACCGTGCCAATAACGAACCATCTTGAGCTTCTTGGCGTTACGTTGACATCGACTCTCAACTTTGGGCCATACATTGAGGCAAAGGCTCAGCTGGCTGCCAAAAAGTTGGGGATCCTTGCGAAGGTGAGAAGGTACTTCACGCCGGAACAGCTGCTCAACTTGTATCAAGCGCAAGTTCGATCGTGCATGGAGTACTGTTCTCATCTCTGGGATGGATCTGCCAAATACCAGCTTGATGCACTAGAGTCGATCGAAAAGCGGGCCAAGAAACTCATCGGTAATGAGGCACTGGTCAAGTCAAAGCTCCAGAGCCTTGAACATCGTCGCCGAGTTGCCAGTTTGTCGGTATTTTATCGGTTACATTTCGGGGAGTGTGCGATGGAATTACATGATTTAATTCCGCCCAGCCCGTTCCATCATCGGACTACCAGACGTACGGCGATGCGTCATCGATACATGGTGGACATCCCACCCATACGCACAAAACGTTTTGGGGACACTTTTATTATGCGTACAGCTAAAGAGTGGAATTCCCTGCCGGAATCTGTGTTTCCCGATAGCTACAATCTAGGGGTCTTTAAGTCAAGAGTGAATAGGTTTCTTCTAGGCAAGCGTGCTCTATCGTCGACCACATCATCGCTTACCATCAGGTGAGATAGTGGTCAAGCGCAAGCCTATAGATAATTGTAGGCAACTCATTCTGCATTATTTGTGCTATTTTAGTCTGTGTCTTTTATTATGTTTTGTTAGTTGTATTTTATTTTTATCTGTGGCATGCGAGCTGGCAGCCTCGTATGCGCCGTATGTTGCTGTCCTTGTCGCCCTTATACGGGCGTGCCATGTCGCCCTTGTTGCTCTGCCGCCAACGTTGCCGCTCTTGGCAACGCCGCGACCTGTGCCGGCGCAGAGCGCAAGCCAGTCGCCAAATATTCTACCTGCGTGTAGGACGCGACCCTGTTTGCTCCATTGCTGTTATGTGAGCCCCGTATTGCTTCGGCTCTTCGCCCCGCCGTATAGTTTGTAAGTACAATCTGTTTGTTCTGTGTGTCTATTTGTTCTGTGTGTAAAGTGTATGTGTATTATGTGTTTTGAATAAATTACACGAGTTTGCCAGTAATTTGGGTATTGCATTTTCATTGTGTATAAAATAATCCGGTCCTAATCGCAAAATTGGTCCCTCGAGCCGGATCACAATGGAAAACCAAATTACTGGCGTCGTTGTCACACGGAGCAGAGAGGCTGGGGCCGAGCACCGACCTGGAGTGGATATCGCAATAGTAACACGTGGTTCGTATAATGTCACGTGTGCGTCGTCTGGGTCGAAATCGAGCAGCCTCAGCCGCGGAGCACGGTACTATGATTACGCTGGGGCCGAGCACCGACCAGGAGTTGATATCGCAGCTGTAACTTGTGGTTCGATTAATGCCACGTGTGCGACACCCGGGTCGAGATCAAGCCGTCTGAGCCGCGAAGCCCGCATTGCTGCTGCCGTCTACAGGGCCGAAGAAGAAATCGCCAAGCTAAAGGAACAGCTGTTAAAAAAGAAGCTGGCATTAGAGATCGCCGAGATCGAAGCGTTCTGCCCGCCTGCTGCTGAAGTCCCCTGGAAACAAATTGACGGATCGACCGCGCCTCCCGTGCCGGCTGACACGTGTTCGACCGAAGGCCTGCAACGAGAATGCGCACGTGGGCTCGTGCTTACCCCACATGTTGTGACATTCTCGCCAATTGCTGATCAGGCCGCCTGCGAACGCGCAGCCTGGGCGCTGGTGCCCCCCACGCTGGCTGGCGCGTGCTTCACCGAAGACCTGCATCGAGAACGTGCACCTGGGCTCGTACATGCCCCACACGTTGTCCCGTTCTCCCCGCCCACTGAAGTCCCCCGCGAACAAGAGGACAAACCGCCCGCGCCCCCCGCGCTGGTTGGCGCGTGTTTGACCGAAGTCCTAGATCGCCCGCCTGCTGAAATCCCGTGCGCTCACGTGGACAAACCGCCCGCACCGTCTGGCACGTGTATCATTGAAGGCAGAACACGATATGCGCGCGCGGTACCACGCATGTGCCGCTTACCGCGGTCCGACCGACGGCCAATCGGCCACTCAGCGAAGCATTTGCGCCCGTGGCGAAATTCTCCGGGCCCGCTGTTCAGGCCCCTTGCAAACGCATGGACGCGCCGCCACCGTCCTGCTCGCCGCTGGCTGGCCCCGCGCAGCCGTTGTTACTCGTGCCGCCTGCGCCCCCCGCGCTTAAGATGCGCCCCATGCCGACGCCATCCGCCGCGTCGACGCCGTTCGTTGCTACGACGGCGCTCGCGACGCAGACGTAGCCCGCCGCGCCGCCAGCGACCCCCGCGCTTAAGATGCGCCCCACGCCGACGCCGTTCGCCGCGTCGACACCGTTCGTTGCTACGACGGCGCCCGCGACGCAGACGCATCCCGCCGCGCCGAAAGCGACCCCCGCGCTTAAGTTGCGCCCCGCGCCGGCGCCGTCTTGCTCGCCGCTGGCTGGGCCCACGCCGCCGCAGCCGTCTAGCCCCGCGCTGCCGGTGTTCCATGCACCGCCGGCGCCCTCTGCGCATAAGTTGCGCCCTGCACCGCCGGCGTCCTGCCCGCCGACGCCGTCCGCCGCGTCGACGCCGCTCGTTGTTACGACGGCGCCCGCGACATCGTCACAGCACGCCGCCCTGTCGGCGTCCCCCGCGCTGGCTGACACGTGACCGACCGCGCGTCAGCGAGAGCTCGTATTATGTTTGAGCCTTTTGTAACAGTGCGGGTTACCCAAGTGTTTAATGACAATAAGTGGGACTTAATTAAGGACGCTAAGTTAAGAATAATGTAGATAAGATTGTTTTTGCCTACCGAAGTGAGTGTTCAGGAACAAGGGGGTGGAATGTAGGCAACTCATTCTGCATTATTTGTGCTATTTTAGTCTGTGTCTTTTATTATGTTTTGTTAGTTGTATTTTATTTTTATCTGTGGCATGCGAGCTGGCAGCCTCGTATGCGCCGTATGTTGCTGTCCTTGTCGCCCTTATACGGGCGTGCCATGTCGCCCTTGTTGCTCTGCCGCCAACGTTGCCGCTCTTGGCAACGCCGCGACCTGTGCCGGCGCAGAGCGCAAGCCAGTCGCCAAATATTCTACCTGCGTGTAGGACGCGACCCTGTTTGCTCCATTGTTGTTATGTGAGCCCTCTTTCACTTCTGCTCGTCACCGTGTATCATGTAAGTAGCTGTAGTCATTCTGTGTTTGTGGTGCATTATTATGTGTGTAGAATAAATGCCAACACTTAGCCAGTAATTTGGTATTGCATTTTCATTGTGTTTAAAATAATCCGGTCCTAATCGCAAAAATAATAATAAAAAAAAAAAAAAAAACATACTATTATTGATTGAAACAAACAATCCAGTCAGTCAATCAGTCTAGTTAATTAGAACCAACTTCGAGAAAGAGGTGTTCCGTCGACGTCAGATTCGAATCCGACTCGGCTGGGCAGCGTCCGGGAAGTTGCGCGGTATCTTCTCGTTAATCTTACCACAGTGTCTCAAGACGTAATTCTATGACCAGCGTGTATTGCCAGTGATTACTTACGCGGCAGAGACGTGGGCGCTCACAATGGGCCTCATCAGATGGCTTAAAGTCACCCAAAGGGCGATGGAGATAGCTAAGCTCAGAGTTTACTTGCGTGATCGAATATGAAATGAAGACATCCGCAAGAGAACCAAGGTTACTGACATAGCCTGAAGAAGTGCCAAAATTAAGTGGCAGTAAGCACATTGCGCGCAGAACGGATCAAAATCAAAATATTTATTTTTATTGCATTTAGGCCTACATGGGCACTTACAAAACGGACAAAAGGAAAACGAGATGATGGCCTTTGGAGCCGAAAAGTTCTGGAATGGCGACCGTATACCAGAAGACGTTGCATTGGAAGGCTTCCCTCTAGTTAGAGTGTCGACCTGGTCAAGGCTGCGGGAGTCCGGTGGATGCGAAAAGTACAGGACCGATCAGTGTGGCGACGCTTGGGGAAGGCCTATGTCCAGCAGTGGACGTCTTTCGGCTGAAATGATGATGATGATAAAACAAACAATATTAATTCTTTACATTGGTAATAACTACTACTTTTGCATGCTGTGTCTATCGCATCATATTGTACACTTTGTTTGTATTTGCTTATATTATTAGGCTAAAAACAGTGTAATAATTTGTAGATAGGCCAAAAATAAATACCTGAGGACTGTTCTAGCTCGTCAACAACCTTAGTTGACCATGAGCGCCCCAATGACCTATGATGACCGGTCACAGAGGGGACATTGACGTAATGACCACGTTAGAGACGTACGAGTAGATTGATGATCGGTATATTATATTTTCTCTCCTAATCCAGTGACAGCGATAAGGACAATTTTTTTGATGTCCAATGAGTTCTTCCCCTCTACTTTTTGTATACGCGTTTGTACATAATTATTTTTATAAAGTTATACGTTATTTTTATAAGTCCATATTATAGGCAGTTGCATTATTAAGCAAATAATAAAAATTTATTCAACCATGAAAATTATCTACTCATAAAAAGAAAACCAGGTTCTCAATTGAGGAGTCTAACAGCACGGTTACTGCTGGTACCGTTGTGACGTAATTTGAGAGAGGCCTTTGGCGATCACTGGACTGCGATAGGCTGATTGAATTGATTGAAACATGGATGACAGGCATGTCGTCCTTATTTAGCCCCAATAAAGGCAATCTGTTGAAAAATAAATTATCAGGAAAATTTTAACAGCCTGGAGTTGAAAGGGTTAGAATGCGGTCCCATTGATAGCTGATTAACTGGAAATGTTATAGTTCAAAAAGAGCTAAACTGAAATTAAATCAGGGTGAGGCAAACATGGCAGGATAATAGTATTTTTTTATTATTAACGGTAAGTTCACATTTGGCCACATTCTTAGCTGATGGTAAGCGATGATGTGGCCGACGATTAAGTTCCTTCGCTTGCCTATAAATAACCTATTCGTCCTTGACTTAGAGACCCTTAGTAACTGTTCAATAGTAAGGTAGTAGAGTAAGAAGCTCTCGGTGAGACCGCACCCTTACCTACCCACTTCCAAAATAGGACCTAATTCTGTCAGACAAACTTCAGTTCATGCAGGCGTAATTACGTACCTTCCCAAATAGTTTCATCAAAACTCCATACGCATACATAATGCCTCATAATCTTCCAAAGGTCATTAGCTATCCGTACTTAACATACAAAGGCTCAAACTTTGGTTAAATTCTCTCATAATAATTACTACAACATAACTTGCTCAAAGTGTGCCTAAAAATTGCTAGCATTTAGTTTAATCTTAGATTTAAATTGTGTTGAACAATCAGTGAAGATATTATGGCAACTATGTGGCTTTGCGTCTCCAATATTACTTATTTTTGATGTTGTAGAATGCTTGAGCCGGTAATTTATCTTCAGGTTCAGCAAATCTTATACAGAAGTTTGCAGACTTCGTACCTACTGAGATAAAGTTAGATACTTGTGGAAGGAATTATCGATCTGGTTACTAATTGATTTTATTTGGCTGATACGTAGGTATCGAGTAATATGGAAATGGCAATATTATCTTTCTTTCTTATTTCATCATCATCTTGTGCCAGCCCTTTGCTTGATATACCTATTTACCTACACTTTTTGTCGTCTAGTCAATTATCGTCAATTTATTTATTCGTCGACTAAGAAACTATTATTTATCAACTGCAAATACATAACAAAGACAAGTTCTAAAAAAAATTAGTTACACTTCTACAAAAATTCTGCATAGTTGAATAGCTTTAAGTTCTTCCCTTGTCTGATTGATGGCGTTGCACGTCGCTTTCGACATTCTAAAGTTTTTTAAGGGCTGTGCCGTCTACTTACACCGGAACGCTGATCCCGTCCCGGATTTAAATTGGGTAAGCATTTTGGTAGCCGCGTTCGAAGCTTTATCTTGCTGAGCTTAAGGGAGTTTGCCCACTGCACCGTATCATGAACGTACTTGGTTGGAACGTGTCAGTCAAAAAAATATTGTTTGTATCGACTGTCCCACCAGACCGTTTTACCACCGACCAACACCGCAGCGTCAATAAATTGTTAATTAACCCCTTGAGTGCCCGAAACGTGGATCCACGTGAGACACAATAGCTTTTTTAATTGTTTCGATAATTACGGCATTCAACCGTTTAATAAGCTGTTCATACGTTCTAGTAGGCATATTAGTCCGTGTCATGTTTTTTTCAGTGCCTGATACTATGATACGTTCATAGCAAGGCCAATACGGCCATGGTATGGTACGGCACAGCCACACTACAGTGGGCAGACACCGTTAGGCACCTGTTAGTAGTAAGTAATCCCAGCGTTACCAACGAACAGATTTGGTGGTCAGGTTGACCAACAGGTTACGCCAGAGGTTAAATTGATTAGCAACCAGTATCACATAAATTGCGCATATATTCCATTCTCAGTTGTCAATGTGTCAGCGCAGCCACCGCCATCAAATGCTGGTGAACATCTTTTTCTTGAGGTCGAACTAAATCATTCAAAATTACTTCTTGGTGTTTATTACTGTCCCTCTTTACGCATCAATTTCTTTTCATCTTTCGAAAAACTCTTAGAAATCTTGATCCCTTCTTACAGTCATAGCATAATTATGGGTGATTTTAATACTTGTCTCCTGAAGAATGACCATCGTTCGTCTTCTCTGATTAATATTTCGGCTTCTAGTAATATTTCCATTCTTCCGCTTAGTGCGACACATCATTTTCCAAACTGTACTCCTTCGCTTCTTGACTTGATTTTTGTCTCCTCTCCTGATCGCGTCGCTAAGCATGGCGAATGCTCAGCCGATGCCTTTTCATATCATGACCTGATTTTTCTCTCTTATAAAATTCGTCCACCTAAGGCTAAAGCCAAAATCCTCATGCAGCGCAATTTTGGTGGTATGGACGTTGACAGACTTTGCGGGGATGCCAGCAGTATAGATTGGTCTCCCGTGTATGCCTCTGCGTCGGTCGATGAGCAAGTGAAAGTCTTCACAGCTAAACTTGTCGAGCTTTATGATGTCCACGCTCTTGTTCGAGCAGTTAAAGTTAGACATTTGCCGGCGCCGTGGCTGACGGATGAGATAAAAAGGTTAATAAACAACAAAGTTGCGGCAAAGTCTAAATTTAAGCGACGGCCTACAGATGCTAATAGAGACAAATATGCCGCTATCCGCAAACTTTGCAATAAGGTGTGTAGGAATGCTAATCGCCAACATATTCATAACTCAGTCCAAAATAAAGACGCATCTGAAGTTTGGAATATTCTAAGATCATTGGGAGTCGGTAAAACCCGACAAGAGTCAATCTCTAAAGATTTAGACATCAATGCAATGAACGTTCATTTTACAGCTTCGTCCAATTTTGATAGGACAATAAAATTGAATACATTGAATTATCTTTCATCTCTTCCGACTCCCAGTTATTCTCCATTTGCTTTTAGTCAATTCTCTGCATGTGATGTTAAGAAGAGCATACTATCGATTACTTCCAATGCAGTAGGATGTGATAGTATCAGCCGTAAAATGTTACTCCCGGTGCTGGACGTTATCCTTCCTGTCATTTGCCACATCCTTAACTTTTCTGTGTCTAGCGGTGTCTTTCCGTGCTCATGGAAAGATGCGCAAATAATTCCTTTACCTAAAAATTCCAATCCCACATCCTTTTCTGAATACCGTCCAATATCCGTCTTACCATTTCTATCCAAAGTCCTAGAACGGTTAGTCCATAATCAAATTAGCAAGTTTCTATCCAAAAACAATCTCCTCAATCCCTTCCAGTCCGGCTTCCGTCCTGGTCACAGAACCACCACAGCTCTTCTCAACATTACGGACGATATTCGGTCAGCCATGGAAAGCAATAATCTGACGGTCTTGGCATTGCTAGATTTCAGTAATGCTTTTGTCAACCCGTACAGCGGTATCCTCAGTGCCAACACTGCTCATGTAATATTGAATCAAGAGGACCCCATTATGTGCTGTGTTTTGACATTATAAAAAACACACACTTAATTTAATTTGCAAAAGCTGAACCTAAGAGTCCTTTTCCATGTAACAACTTATCTAACAAGTCACGTTTCTTTCCAATTAGTTATCCAGAAAGTTATTCTTATCAAGAAATATTTAAACTCAGCTTATGAAAAGGATGAGAATACCTATTATTACGATACATAGTAGGAACTTTTTTCTCAGAAGTATTTACGAGTTTTTATGACAGAATTTGGTATGTTATATTCAAATGTAACGAACGAGAGATTCTACAATAATGAGCAACAGCAATGAATTCAGTCCTAGGTAAATTCAAAGGTAGGAGATATAAGATGGTAGGAATAACGCAGGTGAGTTTTAATATGCTTTTCATACGTTCTAGTAGGCATAGTAGTCCGTGTCATGTACCTTTCAGTGCCTGATACCGTGATATGTTCGTTCGTTGCACGGCCAATATGGCTATCGTATGGTACGGTGCTGTGGGCAAACACCTTTTGGCACCTGCAAGTTGTAAGTAATTCCAGCGTTACCAACAAACTGATTTGGTGGTCAGGTATATAAACAGGTTACGCCAGAGTTTGAATTGATTAGAAAGCAGTATTATATAGTTATCTTTACCTAAATATCCTAAAACTACTGGACAATAATATTTCTTCGTTCTAGGTAGTCGTACTTACTTGCACAGGTTCTGTGTTGCCAGTTGTCACAACTTTTTTGATTGATTTTCTTTTTTTTCAGAACCTTCGATTCCGATTTTCAGAAATTGCATTACTTGGGAATAGTTTGGCGGGTTTGTCAACTCGTACTGTAGGTGTAGGTCCTCCGTGCCAACACAACCCATAATAAGGAGGCGGGAAGACACCATTAAGTGCTGCGTTTTGACATTATAAAAAACCCAAGCGGTTGATATAATCGAATTTCTAAAAGCAGAACCTAAAAGACGAACTATGATGTAACAAAGTACCTAAAAAGTCACGTTTCTTTCCAATTAGCAGTCTTAAAAGATGTTTTTATTAAGAACGATATAAATTCAGTTTATGAAAAGAAGCCTGATTAGGGATGAGAATAGGTCATGTACCTTTTTTTACATGTTCTTTTCATATATAACTAACAAGAGTTTCCATAATAATAAGCAAGAGCAATAATTTCTAGATCATTATGTACTCGTACATAAGTAGAAGACATTAATATGGTAGGAAGAGAGCAGGTGAGTTTTCCTACTACTGGAGAATATTTATATTCGAAGTGATATAAATTGTAATTGTCCTGCATGACCTGTTTAATTCACTAAGTACACAAACACGTTATACATTATTATTATTACAGAGATACTTATAAAATACTCTCCTCTTCTAAAACTCTCTTCTTCTCAATCTGTTGCTCCTTTATTTTCCTTTCTTTTACAAGTGTTTGCCATCGCTATTCGTAGCGGTCGCTTCTGCGGCGTAGGCTTCCCCTAAATCGCTCCACACGCTTCTATCGCGCGATTTTTGCATCCAGTTCACAACGTTGTGTAAAAATTATAACCATCTATTTCTTTGTCTCCCTTGCTTTCTGATACCCTCTTTGTCCATCTAGAAAGTTCTAATCTACACCTGTCCAGTTCCATTTCAATAACCTAATTCTTTGCGTTACATGAATTAATTTTGTTTCTCTCCTAATTATTTCATTGTTTACCTTGTTCGTTTTATTTATATCCTATCCATTTTCCTCTAGTAAATGACAATCTTCTCTTTGTCTTCTTTTCTCAACGACTTTTTTTGGCTTCCGTACGTAAGGCACGGTAGTATAGCTGTTTTGTAAACTCTCTTTTTAATGTGTTTAAAAATTTCTTTATTCTTAATTAATTCCTTTGTCTAATTAAACCAAGGTATAACTGACAATTTGATGAATCGATGTGGAGTAAACTTGGAGGACATTTAAGTTGAAATATGGGCCTTAATAGCAACCAATTGTCAAAGCTGTTTTCCAATAATTATCAAATTATTTAGGTAGATACCTACGACAATCTGTACGTGACCTTAGCAAACTTAACTTTTAGCTATTCATTGAAAAACAGGTCTCTTTATTATTGTTCGCGACGAAGCGTCATCAACCATACTAAATGGTTCATAGAAATTGAAGTTTGTATGTGTAGACATGTCTGCTTACCACGGCGCGCCACCTGATACTAAAATGAATTTTAGAGGCACGTTTATATTTATACTAAAATTTTACCTACATTTTTTGAGATAGTAGTATAATGTTTTTAGTGTTTGTCAGTATGTTATAGGGTTCAATAGTTCACCCTTAACAGAGTAAAATCATTAGAAAGCATACTGATAAGAGTTATCATAGTAAAAAACATAAATTTCTGTCATACGATACGTCTGTGCTCGACGACGGATTAGTTCCGAATGACCCGTGAGAGGGAACCACACGATATATATAGTTTTGGTGGTTTTTGAAAATATTATAGTAATTAAAATCATGTTTTTAAGGGCTTATCCTATGTACTGGACATGAAATCAGTACATAATGATGAAACTATGTGAAGACCACATAGTTTCTGCTATGTAAATAGGAATATTGACTTGATATCTCAAACACCAAATATATGGTTTTAGGTCATTTTAGGGTATATGGGGGACCTAGACCGAGACAGGAAGCCTATATACACCTCATAGTTAGCGTAGTCTTTTATATAAAGCCCATTTACTTGAGATATCAAGTCAGTATATAATAGAAAAACTGCTGTTTGTCTGGTTTTTGGCAATCGCTTACGGTTTTAGGTGCCCTAAGTACCTAGAAAACATATAGGTGTACTGATAAAAGTACTACCATTGGAAAGCTTGCTAAAAGGGCTTCCAGGCGGTTTCTAGATGGGAAGAATCGCTTGGATAGTCAACGAGATAAGCAGTCGTGAAAAATGTAAACAACGTAAAACGTTGAAATTTGTAGACCCTTCAGGTGGAATAACTCCATGAAGGGAATAGATGTACTCATGGTGTAAGTACTTTCGGATGGCTTGCTGGACTAGCTACCAAGCCATCACTTTGGAGCGAAAATCGCTCAAGTAGTTTAAGTACAATTCCAGAAAATAGGTTTCTGGAAATGTAATTTTTAGTCAGTTTTTGGCATTTCCCGGGACTATACACCCCTGGGAATTCCGAAAATAAGGAATTTTTGGGGACCTCCCGATGGCCCGTTAAACGCACCATCGTGTCGTCCCAATCTTATTAGTGTTTTTATATCTAATTTCTCTGATAGCTGGGCGCAAAGAAAGTGACCAGCTATCAAATTTGTACATATCAAGGCACCTTATGTGCACATGACCTAGATAGACTTACATAAACACTAGAAATGTAAAGTGTGGTCTATTGGCTACCAGAATCCCCATAATAGGCGGTGATTGTCTGGTTAGCCTAAGTAGGAAGTCCTAAAGTCAGTGAAATGACTTAGGAATTTATAGATTCGTTACATAAGGGATGATATCCCATAGAAGATTCCCGAAAATAAGCTTTTTCTAGACGTCAACAGACAGCCTGCTATTGGCACCAGCAGGTCAACCCAACCTATAGATATCCTTAGGCTAGGTTAAAAGCTATTAAGGTTTTAACTGGGAAATAAAGGGAATTGTCCTTTTATTTCATGGAAATAGTCTAGGGAAGCTATCAATACCTGGAAATTAGGTATATTGATTAGATACATAGATAGGGGGCGTTACTGTGTTACAGTACGAAGGAATCCAGCTATTGATAGCACCATGGAAGGGGTGCGGTAACCCTATTTACCAAATATGTATAAGGGTTTTTTACATAAATAAAAATTATTTTCGGCGAGAATTTGCGGGGCTCTCAATAATGGCACGATGCGAGGGTATAAAGAACCCCCGGGCCCAAAATAGAATTTGTAGTCATCCAAAGCTAGTCGCTTGTACTTGTCTTAGTAAATAAGAAGTAATTCTTATATAGAATCACGTCTCAGAAATCGTTGAGAGCCCTAGAATCGTGCCGTGTACTGAATAACTTAGTGTTTCATTTAATTCATCAACTTCAACCCTTATGAAGACATCCCTTTTCGATCCTGTCGAGCTGAACCTCGGAACCTGGACACCAGGAGTGCTGATCCAGAAGTAGGCAACCCGGAATCTGGAAATAACTCAAGTACAGCCAACACATCGTTGAATCGTTAGAGTCGATTTGCAACCCTACGTCACTGCTGCAGCTAGGCATCCAAGAACCTTTGCTTTCGTGGTGTGGATGGGGCGTTCAGCGGCAATGGCCAGAAGGTTTACGCCCTTCTTTTCTCGGGGCCAGTGAACACGCTACGTCCTGCACATTTAATGGTCCTATCGAGCCGAATTTTGGAGCCTGGAGAGCCCCAGGACGTCGGGAACAGCAGATCCAGAAAAAACAACTGGGTGCCTGCATATTAAGTCGGCTACGTGCAACACAACGTTGACCCGTTCGAGCCGAAATTCGAAGTCTGGAGCGCCCCAGGACGTCAGGAAGAAACAGTGGTGGAATTAATTTTTCGAATTTTGGAGAAATTAATTTCACAAATAAACCAAAAATCGACGTGCACTGCAGGGAACAAGTCCTACGTGCCCTGTTTGCCGCTGGATCCAAGAGGTAAAATTCTGGAGACAGTTATTGAAAATACCCTATTTTTTCAATAATTGTAAGAAAATAGAAGAAATTTTCTGTGAGCCGCAAAATGCTGTATGAAGACAGATGCGCATCCTTGAAGCCCCAAGAATAGTTCCTGAAGACTTATCGCTGAAAACTACCCTATGTTATCAGTGATTTGTTCTAGAACTGAACGCTTGTTTATTCAACCAAGAATACTCGTTCAGAAGATTGGATTACGTCTTTGACGCGGAAGAACAGTTCCTGAAGACTTATCGCTGAAAACTACCCTTATGTTTTTAGCGATTTGTTTAAAAAACGAGCGCCCGTCAGAAAAATACAAGACGTGCGTTTAGAAGGCTGATGTGCATCCTTGATGATTGAAGAATAATTCCTGAAGCCTTATGACTGAAAACAACCCCTATGTTTTCAGGAAAATTTTGAAGACTGAATTTTCGTCAGTGAATGGAAGAAACGTACTCTGAAGACTTAGATACGTTTCGGATGTACTGACTATGCGGTTCCTGAAGCACTATCACTGAAAATAACTTTGACGTTTCGGTGATTTATTTGAAGATTGAATTTTCTTCAATCAAGCAAGATACGTGCTCTGAAGATTGATGCACGGCTCTGATGCTTTGGACAAGCAGTTCATGAAGCATCACCACCGAAAAGTAACCTTGACTTTTCGGTGATTTAGAATTTGATTGAATTATAGTCAATCAAATAGAACATACACGTTTATGGGAAAAATAAACTTGTATAGCAAATGCCTGAAGTTTCCTGAAGACTTATCACTGACCGTAAGTTTTTAGTGAATTTTTATTTGAAGATTGAATTATAGTCAATCGAAGTGGAGGTTAACTTCTGGAGATCGTCGGTTTGAACGCTGAAGCCCGGAACTGGGACTTATCTTTGAAAACTAACTTCGAGTTTTCAAAAGAAAATATTTCAACAACAATGCCGATAACCAGATCCAAAGGCAAGACGCCGGAGGCATGGACCGTGGAGTTGGATCAGCCAGCTGGCATCAGACATGAGCTGCCGCCGTGTTCACCTTCCACAACCGAAGGGACCGAGCCGTCGGACGAGCAGCGCCATCTAGCGCCTCAAACTGAAAGCACTCCGACGCATCAACCAATAGAAACTGATCAAGCGGTTTCTACCAGAGTAACCAGATTAGAAGGAGCTTCAGACACAACATTGAAACCTTCTCAGAAAGAGAAGATTTTCGAAGAAGACAGACGTACAGCGATGCCGATGACTACCCGGGGTGACGCCCGTATCGAACATAGCCGTCCGCCGTCAACTAGAGTGACTCGGTCACGAAAAAACATAGACAAAGCTCGCGAAGACTTACTCAAAATTGAGTTGGAGCTTGCACAACTGGCACTTCAGAGAGCGGAGGAAGAGGGTTCCGAAGCTGAATACCTGGATGACAGAAACTCGAATGACGAGTACGTGCGTTCATGGCTAGAAGAGGCACCAGAACCTCAGCCTGAGAAGGAGGATAACGTCGTGGAAGGGGGAACCAGAAATTCTATGCATAGACCCCTGACTGCGACCGCCACCAAATCGCAAATAGAAGGTCAGCATCCTAAGGAAAAAGAAGTGCGAAAACCTCCAGTTGCAGCGTCAGCTGAGTGTACAGGAGGTCAGAGGGATAGTCTCCGTCCATTCCTGACGGAGTTGACGTCCGCTATAGCGTCGCTAGCCGACAGAAAAATAGAACAGCGGGACCAATCGAACCCCTCTGCGTCGAAATTCGTCATGACATTGCCGAATTTCAATGGTTCTCATACTGAATGGCTATCATTTCGGGCCATATATGAGACAACTCGAGCGTATTTTACGGACATCGAGAATACAGCGAGGCTGAGGAGAAGCTTACATGGACGTGCAATGGAAACCGTCAGCTCAGAACTCATCGGACATGCCAGGCCCGATGACATCATGAAGGAACTCGAGCTGCAGTTCGGCCGTCCAGACTCCATAGCGCAAGCTGAAACAGATAGATTACGCGGACTGCCGCGCTGCAGTGAGTCACCAAGAGACATCTGCACGTTTGCAAGTCGCGTAAGAGGTGCTGTAGTCACGCTCCGCGCGTTAAAAAAGGGTCATTACCTTATGAACGCGGAGCTTATGCGATTGTTAACAGAGAAGTTACCCAATTCGCTACGAGCACAATGGTACCGATCATATTCGGAGAAGTACCAATCGGTGCCAGATATTTCATTGTTCAGTAATTTTATATCTGAACAGGCACACTTCTGTAGTCCATTCGCCCCACCCGAAGGCATCGCTTCGGCCGAGGCGAACACCAACAGACGCGTCACACAAAGGACGCATATAGCTACGGACCAACCGGTAGGAAAATGCCGTGTTTGCGACGTGGGACATCACTACGCCACTGGATGTGCACAATTCAGGGGCGTAGCTGTCGAGAAAAGATGGGAGCTAGCGAAAAAACACAATCTATGTTATCGCTGCCTTCAACATCGACGAGGCAACCACACTTGTAAGAGAAAACAGTGTGGCCAAGACGGGTGCAGAGATACGCACCATCGGCTTCTTCATAGGAAGAAGCAACAGCAGAGGGAAGCCAACAAGAAGCCCGATGTTCCTGAATCCCGCAAGGATCCTCAAGAAACGGTGGCCAGTTTCGGGTCACCATCGAGCCAGGCGTACCTCAAGATAGTGCCGGTCCGGGTAATCGGACCGGCGGGAGAGGTAGCAACATACGCTCTCCTAGACGATGGGTCCACCGTTTCGCTGATGGATGAAGACATCGCGAGGCAAGTCGGGGCAGAGGGCCCTGTGGACCCGCTCAAGATCGGTGCGATAGGCAACACCATGCTCACCACCCCATGCTCAAGAAGAGTCAAGGTGACGCTGGTTAGCCCGCAAGAGAGAAGGGTACAATTTAAAGCACGTACTATACCTAAACTCAGCTTGGCAAAACAAACAGTGAGCGATAGAGTTGTCGCACGCTGCAAGCATTTAACCGACTTGAGAAAAGAGTTGATGTACAACAATGGCGTGCCAAAAATACCCGTCGGCCAAGACAACTGGCATTTGTTATTGGCCAGCGAGATTCGCAGAGGTCCAAGACACCAACCAATTGCGTCACTTACAGCAATGGGTTGGACACTACATGGCGCGCACAGTAGTTTACTACGACAACAAGTACATCATGTCAATAGAATAACAACTGATGACAATTTGGATCATCAGTTGCGCGAACATTTCGCCATAGAATCGTTGTGCATAAACCCACAGCGACCCGCCTCTGACCCAGCAAGAAGGGCAGAGGACATTTTGAATCGATCAACTGTCCAATTAGAGAATGGACACATCGAAACCGCCATGCTTTGGCGTAATGAGCATGCTGAGATGCCAGATAGCTTTGAGACAGGTCTGAAGAGGCTCGTCTCAACAGAAAAGAAGCTGGACAAGAACCAGGAACTTCTAAGAAGATACTCAGACCAGAGGGACTCGCTAATTGCGAAAGGGTACGCTGAAAGGACACCCGCAATTAGCACGCCGGGCAAAACTTGGTACCTCCCACACTTCGATGTCTTCAACCCAATGAAGCCAGACAAACTTCGCATCGTACATGACGCTGCCGCCAAATCGAGAGGAATGTCACTGAATGACTTCCTGTTAACTGGGCCCGACCTATTACAGTCGCTGCCAGGCGTAATGATGCGGTTTCGCCGCCACTGCGTCGCAATAACCGGTGACATAGCGGAGATGTTCATGCAAGTGAAGGTGCGGAGCCAAGACCGAGACGCGCTTCGCTACCTGTGGAGGGGAAACCGCAGAGAAGGAGCGCCAGAAGAATATAGAATGACGTCCATCATTTTCGGCGCAGCCAGTTCGCCTTGCACAGCAATTTTTGCAAAGAACTGGAACGCAAACAAATATATAGAGAAGCACCCTGAAGCTGTGGATGCTATACTACGTAGTCATTATATGGATGACTACCTAGATAGTTATAGAACTATCGAGAAGGCGGCAGAAGTCGCTAGTATGGTGCGAAAAATACACCTACAGGCGAGGTTTGAACTCAAGAAATGGGTTTCAAATAGCTCGCAGCTCCTAGAAAAAATGGACCCATCGCATATACAAACTGAGATGGTATCCATTGGAGATATAGATACGTCGGAAAAGATACTCGGCCTCATATGGAGGCCAGGCGAAGACACGCTGGGTTTCAACCTCACACTCGCGCGTCTGCCTGAGGGTATCTTGGACCGAGAGGCGCCCACCAAGCGAGAGGCGCTCAGAATAGTAGCGTCGCTATACGACCCACTCGGACTCGCCTCACCAGTAACCATCAAGGCGAAGCAAATATTGCAAGAAGCATGGCGGCGAGGCGTCGACTGGGATCAGAGGCTAGATGTTGACCTAGCATTACAATGGAAAATTTGGGTACAACATTTACGCCAACTAAAAAACGTTAGCGTACCAAGATGCTATCCTGGGTATAGCGACGCTATAGAAATGCAGGTGCATGTGTTCACTGATGCAAGCGAGATGGCATATGCTACCGCTATATACTGGCGGGCCACGACCGTGGAAGGCAAGCACTTAATAAGCCTTGTTATGGCGAAAGCGCGGGTGGCCCCACTGAAACTGCTTTCGATACCGAGACTCGAACTTCAGGCCGCGGTATTGGGAACCCGCGTAGCCGCAGCAGTGATGAGTGAACACGACTGCAAGCCCACGTCAGTAACGTATTGGTCAGATAGCAAGACCGTACTGACCTGGATTAGAAGAGGAGCGAGAGTATACAAACCTTTCGTTGCTCACCGAATAGCTGCTATTGAAGACAATAGCAAAGTCGAAGATTGGCGATGGATACCCACCAAGATGAACATCGCTGATGCAGCAACCCGTGACGTGCCACTGCGGTTCAACTCGGACCACGAGTGGTACTGCGGGCCGAGTTTTTTGTCTCTTGGGCCCGAATTATGGCCCACAGAGAAACCTCCGACTACAAACGACACGGGAGAAGAAAAAACTTTCGTTGTCACAGAAGGGGACAAGAAGAGCTTCATAGAAGCCGTTCCAGAGCCAAGCAGATTCTCCAGATGGGAGCGACTGCTTCGTGAGACCGCCACAGTTCTGCGTTTTATATCTCTTTGCAAAAATAGAACAGAGATAACGTCCTATAAACGGACGAGAAAAAACGCTGAAAAGGACCCAGACTGGCGCAAGAAGCCCGCTGTACCTGCACAGAAGCAGAAGCAGGCATGCAGAGCACCAACCCAGGTCAACAGACAAATCATAGAAGCAGAATTTCTCCAAGAAGCTGAGAAAATACTTGTCCAGGTCGCACAACAACAATCGTTCGCTTCAGAGTTAGCGAATGTTGAAGAAATAAATAAAAATAGCTCGCTGCGACCTTTACAAATTCAGGTCGTCGACGGCGTGCTGCGACTAAGAAGTCGCATAGCAGCTACGCAAGAGGTAGCTGAAGAAGTGATGCGCCCGCCTATATTACATGGCGACCATCACATAACGCAGTTGTACATAGACTGGACACATCGCAGTCTACAACATAGTGGCACCGAACTCACAATTAATGAGGTACGGCAGCACTACTGGGTCGTGAAGATGCGACCAACAGCGAAGAAGGTGATAGCAAGATGCCTGCATTGCCGTATACGCAAGGCACAGCCACCAGTACCTGCGACCGGCGACCACCCGAAAACGCGCCTCGCTCACCATAAGAGGCCGTTTACATATACCGGGCTCGACTATTTCGGCCCGCTATCCGTCACCGTCGGTCGGCAGCATCAGAAGAGATACGTAGCACTATTTACGTGTCTCACATCAAGGGCGGTGCACCTTGAAATCGCCGCCAGCCTTAGCGCAGACTCCGCCATATTGGCGCTGCGCCGATTCGCCGCACGCAGAGGATGCCCAGCTGAGATACACTCAGACAATGGCACCAACATGCACGGCGCCGACAGAGAGCTGCGAGACGCCTTCAAAACAGAGGCAAGTCGTAGAGGCATCGTATGGTGCTTCATAACGCCATCAGCGCCATTCATGGGAGGCGCCTGGGAGCGCCTAGTTCGTTGTGTAAAAAACACACTATACAATGTACTACAGAAAAACACCCCACCGAAGAGGTGTTGTCCACACTGATTTGTGAGGCAGAGTACATTGTAAATAGCCGACCATTGACACACGTGTCGGTAGATGGTGATGATGATGAATCCATCACACCGAATCACCTTTTACTCGGTGGGTCAGCCAGACTACCTACACCTGGCACGTTCACCGAGCAAGATATAGACAGCAGGAAAATATGGCGACGATCACAGATCCTCGCTGATATGTTCTGGAGTCGCTGGGTCAGAGAGTACCTGCCGGAGCTCCAAAACCGGCGGGAGCCACATAGTAGTGGGCCCAGATTTAAAGTGGGTGACCCTGTCCTGATAGCCGACGGCCAGCTGCCCCGCAATACGTGGCCGCGAGGCCGCATTGTGGCCGTGTATCCAGGAATCGACGGAGAAATCCGGACCGCTGAGGTACGCACGCTTGGCGGTACCTTGAAGCGTCCGGTGAAGAAACTCGTCCCACTGCCCCAGTAACCAGAGATGCCGGAGCGGCGACCGTCCTCTCGGTGGGCCTGGCCGGCAGCCGAGAAATGCCGTCCGTCGCTCACCGAAGGAATGCAGCGCCGCGCCGACAACACTTCGAGTCGACACAGCGAGTCGACACAGCACTGCACGGCGGGAGATATGTTCGCGACGAAGCGTCATCAACCATACTAAATGGTTCATAGAAATTGAAGTTTGTATGTGTAGACATGTCTGCTTACCACGGCGCGCCACCTGATACTAAAATGAATTTTAGAGGCACGTTTATATTTATACTAAAATTTTACCTACATTTTTTGAGATAGTAGTATAATGTTTTTAGTGTTTGTCAGTATGTTATAGGGTTCAATAGTTCACCCTTAACAGAGTAAAATCATTAGAAAGCATACTGATAAGAGTTATCATAGTAAAAAACATAAATTTCTGTCATACGATACGTCTGTGCTCGACGACGGATTAGTTCCGAATGACCCGTGAGAGGGAACCACACGATATATATAGTTTTGGTGGTTTTTGAAAATATTACATTAAATTAAATCATGTTTTTAAGGGCTTATCCTATGTACTGGACATGAAATCAGTACATAATGATGAAACTATGTGAAGACCACATAGTTTCTGCTATGTAAATAGGAATATTGACTTGATATCTCAAACACCAAATATATGGTTTTAGGTCATTTTAGGGTATATGGGGGACCTAGACCGAGACAGGAAGCCTATATACACCTCATAGTTAGCGTAGTCTTTTATATAAAGCCCATTTACTTGAGATATCAAGTCAGTATATAATAGAAAAACTGCTGTTTGTCTGGTTTTTGGCAATCGCTTACGGTTTTAGGTGCCCTAAGTACCTAGAAAACATATAGGTGTACTGATAAAAGTACTACCATTGGAAAGCTTGCTAAAAGGGCTTCCAGGCGGTTTCTAGATGGGAAGAATCGCTTGGATAGTCAACGAGATAAGCAGTCGTGAAAAATGTAAACAACGTAAAACGTTGAAATTTGTAGACCCTTCAGGTGGAATAACTCCATGAAGGGAATAGATGTACTCATGGTGTAAGTACTTTCGGATGGCTTGCTGGACTAGCTACCAAGCCATCACTTTGGAGCGAAAATCGCTCAAGTAGTTTAAGTACAATTCCAGAAAATAGGTTTCTGGAAATGTAATTTTTAGTCAGTTTTTGGCATTTCCCGGGACTATACAACCCTGGGAATTCCGAAAATAAGGAATTTTTGGGGACCTCCCGATGGCCCGTTAAACGCACCATCGTGTCGTCCCAATCTTATTAGTGTTTTTATATCTAATTTCTCTGATAGCTGGGCGCAAAGAAAGTGACCAGCTATCAAATTTGTACATATCAAGGCACCTTATGTGCACATGACCTAGATAGACTTACATAAACACTAGAAATGTAAAGTGTGGTCTATTGGCTACCAGAATCCCCATAATAGGCGGTGATTGTCTGGTTAGCCTAAGTAGGAAGTCCTAAAGTCGGTGAAATGACTTAGGAATTTATAGATTCGTTACATAAGGGATGATATCCCATAGAAGATTCCCGAAAATAAGCTTTTTCTAGACGTCAACAGACTGCCTGCTATTGGCACCAGCAGGTCAACCCAACCTATAGATATCCTTAGGCTAGGTTAAAAGCTATTAAGGTTTTAACTGGGAAATAAAGGGAATTGTCCTTTTATTTCATGGAAATAGTCTAGGGAAGCTATCAATACCTGGAAATTAGGTATATTGATTAGATACATAGATAGGGGGCGTTACTGTGTTACAGTACGAAGGAATCCAGCTATTGATAGCACCATGGAAGGGGTGCGGTAACCCTATTTACCAAATATGTATAAGGGTTTTTTACATAAATAAAAATTATTTTCGGCGAGAATTTGCGGGGCTCTCAATAATGGCACGATGCGAGGGTATAAAGAACCCCCGGGCCCAAAATAGAATTTGTAGTCATCCAAAGCTAGTCGCTTGTACTTGTCTTAGTAAATAAGAAGTAATTCTTATATAGAATCACGTCTCAGAAATCGTTGAGAGCCCTAGAATCGTGCCGTGTACTGAATAACTTAGTGTTTCATTTAATTCATCAACTTCAACCCTTATGAAGACATCCCTTTTCGATCCTGTCGAGCTGAACCTCGGAACCTGGACACCAGGAGTGCTGATCCAGAAGTAGGCAACCCGGAATCTGGAAATAACTCAAGTACAGCCAACACATCGTTGAATCGTTAGAGTCGATTTGCAACCCTACGTCACTGCTGCAGCTAGGCATCCAAGAACCTTTGTTTTCGTGGTGTCCACACCTTTCACTCCTTCCTGTGCTTTGTCTTCTCTAGCCCATTAGCTATTAGCTTATTGACCGGGCTTTCTGAGTACCCATCACTTACTGGTGCGGGTAACAAAAAGGCGTGTATTTTTTAATTATTTTAATGTTGACATTTGTTTTTAATATAGAATAGTACGATTACTATTTAAGCAACAGAGTCGACGCGGGGCGCCTATTTCTGTCTGCAGGGTCTAAAGCAACCTGACCGATTTGACATGACTTGATTCATAATGCCCGGGCATTATACATAGTGCTGATTAATCACTTGGTCTATGAAATATACACTAAATTTGAGTCATAACGTGACGGGACAGAAGAACGCCTTTTTTAATGTTTTTTTCTACAAAAGCTTAGTTAAGGATCTAATAGCGACTTCAATTTAGTATCAGTGTAAGATTGGGTAAAATAGGAATAAGATTATGTAGATATATCCTCAATGGCAATGTAGTTTATTTTCTTTCTTATTAGGCCTGCTCCCAAGCAACATTACGCATCCCAATATCTTAAATCTTTTGGCAACTATTTGTGTATGGTACATAAATTGTCAGAATAAAATTCGCGGCCTCGTATGGCCTTGAGAGAATGAAACTTGGAGAAAAAACAAAGAATTTTCAAGCAAAATTCTTTGTTTCTAAAATAATTCTCCAGAGATGCCACAAGAAAATTTGGAAAAGTCAAGAGCACGATGACGTGGCAATTGGAGTTGAAATCCATCAAGGAATTCTACTGTTGGTAAATAAATAAAATAAGCATGAGTTTAGAAATTGTCTCAGAATTTTTTTGGTACAGTTTTCTTATCAAGATGAACGAAGTTTTGTCTATCTTCAGCATCGGAGTAATCCATCATCTATCTAAAAACCGACAGTTTTTTTAGATATTTTTATACTTTACTGACTGCTTTTGTCTGTGACTTCGTTTGCGTAGCATTATTATTTCGAATAGCTACTATTTACTTGAGAAAATTTTGGTTCACCATACAAACTTCTACCACCTTTCCACCCCCTTAAGGATGATTTCTGGTATACAAACTATCCTATGTCCTTCCCAGAATCTCAAACTATCACCATACCGAATTTCATATAAATAGTTAATGAATAAAAAATAATAAATAAAAAAGTAAATAGTAGTAATAGTAGTAGTTAATAGTTTCTGTCCTGTAATTATTTAAGTGGTGTACAATAAAGTATATAATAAATAAATAATAAATAAATAATAGGTTCAGCGGTTTACGCGGGCAAAGGTAACAGACAGACAGACGGATAGTTACTTTCGCATTTATAATATTATAGTATGGATTAAGTATGGATATCGACAGGTATTTACTTAGACAAAAACTTGACCACGATCTTTCCTTTGTACCTACATCGAGCTACATAGGAATTATAGGCATCGATCATTTCAAGACGAATATAAAAGTTTTCTTTATTTTTAAATTGTAGGAAATATTTTACTACTTAGGTCACAGACTAAATCTAACCAGATAACGCAAGTCCCTCCATCTGTATGAAAACTAAACGTGCCATTTTTCACACACAATTTGAAAACAAATTTACTTAACAATGAAAGAAAATATGTCCAATGCCTCGGCCACCTTTTTCTATATAGGCTTTACAGACCAACATGATATAAAGATGCATTTTTCTAGATGTCGGTGGAGTGGCGATAACGCTAAATGAAAAGTTCAAATTACGATCATTGATCGTAATTTTACAGCAAAGTACATACAATCGCGTCATATAGTTAGATTTATATCTGTGACTTAGGTACTAGTATCCACCAGATACGTGAAGTGGCAGTCATCGATCAGACCTAACTCCTACAAAAGATATGTCATCCTGTTCTAAGATAAGACAAGTTAGTCAAATCAAATGACACTTCTCTAGAGCCTAAAACTCAGTAACTCTAACGTAGTGGTACAGTTAGTTCATCTTGTAAATCGATAACGCTAAATACGTAAAGCTGTCTACAGACCGGGGCCGCCAGCCAGCCGACACGACACGACACCGGCGGGTAAGTGCAATCGGGTGGACCCGCGGCTTTAGAATTTGCGAGTCAGACAGTTTTGCCGGCGGCACGACAGTCACAGCAGGTAGCGATCACAATTAGTGAATGGGCAAGTGAATAAGCGAAGAGGCGTGCCGCCGGGTCCTTACTACTAAAGCGGAGAGGAGAGGAGACGAGAGAAGATGTATTTTGAATAAACAATCATATTGAGGCCCGGACTCCACCAAAGCGGAGACGTGCGGAGAAGTCCAGCTGAGCGGAGACGAGATGCGTGAATAACGAATTTCTATTGGTTGTTTAAAAAAAAACTCGCTCATCTCGTCTCCGCTTTGATAGAGTCCGGGCCTGAGTTATTGCCACATCTCTTCTCCGCTTAACTTCGGTGGAATTAGATCAAGCGGAAAGGAGAGGAGATGACTATTTTTCTGTAGAATTTTGTGCCACAAGCGAGCAAGCGGCGTGGCAGAGCTGAGATGTTTATAGTCGGGCGGCCGGGCGCTCCGGGCGGCACTCGCACTCGCGCGCTCCTTTCCCTGCTGCCATCTGCCCACGCCTCGCACACCCGAAAGCGTCACCGCTACGCAAAGTTCACCTCTCTTCTCCGCTACGCATCTCCTTTCCACTGTGTTGGAAATAACCTGCCAGCTCAGCAGCACATCTCCTCTCGTCTCCTCTCCTCTCGACACCGGCAAGCCGCCCGGCAAGATCGTCTCAAAATAAGGCTTAGGTGTGTAGATAGCTTAAGTATTCTAAAAACCTGAATCTACTATTTCACCATAACTTTTACAACTCAATCTTTCTTCTAAGTTTATACCATAGAACTAAAACCAAACAATCTACAGATTCAATAAAATATTTTTATGTCACGTTAAATCTTCTCAGTGATTTCTGCTAAACGAAGCAAAAAGCGATAAAAACTGCACACACAAGACGTTTGGCTACCGTTTCTGGCACGAGATATAATTTATCGGAAGCTTTAATGTGAAGATTTTATTATAAAATACCGTTGCAAGAGCATAATAACATATCAGATCGGTTATTTTGAAGAGGGAACTGGCAACGAGCTTGGATTCCACTTGATGTAAGAGATTAAGGATTTCGTTGCTGATATTTTACTTAGGTACCCAGAATAAGGGTATCATGCAGAGCAGGATACAGGAGATAGAATGGTAAGTTTTACTGCTGATTTAAACAGTTCTTATTGGGCATGTTCTTCAGAAAGGACTGTTGTGTAATCCTCACAGCTGGGGCGTTCGTGTATGACCATATCTATGAACGTAAACGAATCATCAAGAGAAGTTATGTAAGGATCGTCGCAGGTGAAGTATTGTAGTTTCTGTCTACCCCCATGGTAAAAAGGCATGAGTTTCTGTATTTATGTAAATAACTAATGTCCATACAAGCAAGCGTAAGCTGCAGTAATACACCCCGCTTTGTTGATCGGATCAGAAGTTTGTTTGAGTATGCTTTGAAAACAGGTCAGTGAGATAAGACGAAATAACACACGGTGTCAAGACGTCGCGCGCCGCTTTCCGCAGCTGCACGTGGTCTAGTGGATCAAAATCCAGTACCAAGACTGGACGGATTACCGCAGAGGTTCAAGATTTGTATCGCTCGACTGCGTTTCGCTCAACCGCTCCGTGTGTTATTCGCCCAAGTCTAATCCACACAGACTGTAGACTAAGTACCAGGCATGTATGTATCAATCTACCCTTGTCTATTGGTATGAATAAGGGTCGATTAATATCTGTATGGGCTTAGGTTTAGTTGTGACCACAGAGCATAACAGCTTTGTGGTCTATATACTTAATGGCTAGTTTGATCTGATAAACCTGTACAATTTAGAGCTTTTTCATGTTGATATTTGTGATATTTACATATTTTTCGGCGTTTTTACCAGTTTAACTAAGGCATTTTTAGACCACTAGACACACAGTATATTAAGTCATGTCTCTTTTAAATAAAAAAGTTTGTTGTGACCCGACTATTGACTTGTAGCTGTCAAATCCTTTAATTGAAACAATTACCAGTGTGTACCCATGTATTTTTAGAGCTCTGTAAAGATATAAAAAGATGACGATACGTTTTGCTGGAATCAAAGTTCAATTTTTTTGTGAGCTTAAAGGAGTACTTAAGTTAATAGGAGACGTTTTATGAGCCTCCCATCAGTTTAGCGACCTAAAAATAGGAAAAATAAACAATTTCTCGCAAATTTCTCAATACCCACAAGATAGGTAAAGATTATGTTTTTATCGCTTAGTTAGGGCTTCTTTAACAATAAAGCACTTATAACCTTATTGTTAAACTCCTACCTAATAAATGACTCATCACGCGCTCAAGCATTGAAACTTGATCTTCTTCTTTTCGTGTGAGGATGTGGCCACCTCTGGTGTCATAGTTAATTAAGCCACCTCTGGGAACACCACAAGCCTCTGACTTGGCTATTTTGGACTTACATTAACTACATATACACGTTGAAACTTGGAAATAATTAAGTTAATAATAAAAAAAAATGCTTTCAAATCCTGGTGGATGTCTCTAACTATTCTCAATCTCATTTTTTTTCTCTTTTAATTAGACATTTTACAATGTTTTTCAATCATCTTTATAGCCCTTTGCTAAGAATAGTTACAGCACTGATAACAACATTTGTGCCACATGTTAAATTTAGTGTTGTTAGACATTATTTTTTATTAATTTGTTTTTTTTTACCTTTGTATAGATCCTTTTAACGATTGTTTTGTAAATGTGTGAACATTGTAGGCCTTCTAGATTTCTAGATGATTGTTAACATTTGTAAACTTTTTATTTCATTTTACTTTTTTTTTTGTTTTTTTTTTTAATTTCTGACGACTAGATTACGGGCCTACGTTGTCCCGCCATATCCAAGTACTAATGCTGTAACATGGAAATATTGGAAACACAAAATTTTTAAAAGAGTAACCATGGAGTTTCTTGCCGGTTCTTCTCCATAGGAAACGACTAACCCGAGCCGTGCAACGTTTGTCGACGTTTTATAAGTGCCCTATGTAGGCCTATGCAAAATAAAAAAAATTGATTTCGATTTTAATTTTTTATTTTGGATGAATTTGTAGAGCGTATGAGTACTTTCAGCAGAGCATTTGGTCTATTAGGGCTGTAATCACCTTATTGAAATGCACTAGACCTCGCAATTTATAGCTTATCCCAGTTCCGTACATCCTGCGTGATACGAATTTGATTTGTTTACCTTTTTTTTTTACAGGGGATCCTTCAAAAGGCGCCTGGACTTTTGGGGAAAAGACCAGGGAGTTTGGGATTTTTACCTCACTAAAACCACCCCGGTGCTCACCATCAGCACGTAGAAGAGGCCTCGTGACCTCTCAAAAGACCACCCCGGAACCCCCTCTGTGCAACGCCTGTTAGGGCACGTCCCTGCGGAGACTGAAAATGCGCCACCCCTGAGCCTCGCTGTGCACGACAGCACGTGATCACTGTGCCACCGTCTTTCCTGGAGTCACTTGGTGGGCGGAGAGAGTTCCCAATCTGACCACCCGCAACCCCAGAGTTCCGCCTACTTTGATTTTTTTACCTACCCATGGAAACCTACTAGTTAGCTAGATTTTTATATCAATGCCCATGATGCCAATTTTACCACCATTTTTAAGCCATTATAGTTATGATGTGAAAAACGTGTGAGCATAGGTATTATAGGCTGCTAGACATTGGCTTTTATCTTCATTTGAACTGGACCATGGCAAAGATCAAAGAAAACCGTGGTGGCTTAGTGCTAACGGCCGTGACTTACAAGTTATAGGTTCTGGGTTCGAACCTAGGCAGGCGCTTTACTTTCTGTAAATTATTTCATCACCACTGCTCTCAAAACGGTGATGAAAAACATCGTGAGGAAACCGGCATGTCCTAGAAGCAAAAATTCAAAGATATGTGACATCCACCAAACCACACTGGGCCCGCATGGTGGATGATGGCCCATTTCCTCTTAAAGAAAGGAGGCCTGTGTACCAGCAATGGGAACATTAAAAGTATAATGATGATAGCAAAGTGCAAAACCGACTAGTTAGTACCAGGAACCGTTGTAATGTAGCCCTCCAGCCTCCAGCAATCTACGATACAAGGAAGCTGTACTCGAAAATCATTCGCTTCTAAAGCTATTGTTTGAACAACATTCAATATTCATTTGTTGCGGCCAACATGAAGATCTATTGTTTCGGTGCCATTAATGTGATTTTGTTTATACACTAGCTGTTGCCCGCGATTTCGTCCGCGTCAAACCCGTAAACTAAAAAAAAATGTTGATTGGTTTGTTTTTTTTTTACACGGAACCATTCTTTTCCCAAATAAAAGGACGCCTATAGTAAAGTCAAAATTACTCCTTATAATCTTGCTATCTGCCAATGAAAGTCTCATCAACATTGGTCAGACGTTTCAGTGATTACACGTAAAATACACAAAATAAACTTTTATTCATTGTTTTTTTTTGTTATAAGTACCGTATTAGTACATTATGGTACAAGTGTGCAATGTTGGTGATTACCGCTGAGGCGCCATTGACCCCCGAGCCGTAAGGTGAGGTTCTTAAGAGAGCCGAGGACGGTAATCATCAATACACACGTGTATCATACGACGTTTTTCAACACACTTGTGAAGAAAATAATACAAAAAATTCATTATCAACAGTAAAAACGAGTTGTGAATTTTTTTCTCAATGGCGGGCAAAATTAATCAGTTTTCCTATGCGTGCGCATTTTACAATGGCGATCGGCCATAGACTAAAAGAATGAGGTTTCTTTTTTTTTTGGCTTTTCATGTATAGTGTTTCAGCCACGTACAAAATAGAGAATTTCAATTTTTCTTTATTACAGAGCAAATAAAAGTTATATTTGAGTGAAAGTTTTATTTATTAAGCACGTACTAGTTGAAATTATCTATTTAATTACGAAGTTGCATGAAATGAGCAAGTCATAGGTACATTAATTTATTTGTACTATTGAGCACGATCTTTTTTGTATCGAAACTTTTTTAAGAACAGAGCAACTCAACAAATGAAATAAAAAAAAAACTATAACTCACTTGTGAATAATAGCAATGAAAAAGTAACAGTTTGATAACAGGTATCATTATGTGACTAATAGCGGTGAAATTAGAGACACTTTATGAGCAAGTGTGTTAAAAAACATTTATACGCATTTACTAAAAAGCTATTATTTGATATTACAAACAGACACTTCAATTTTATTTATTTGTATAAGTAGATAATATTTTGTATGGAACTGTGGCAATGCGGGAACCGAGTCGATTATTTAAATTACGCGATATCATTTTTTTTTTCTGTAATGAATACGATTGACGAGCGAGATATTCAATGCTTTGTATTGGAAATGTGGTTTTCATGAAGTTGGATGAGTTTTGTTTTATTTATCTATCTATTTTCATCACTCCAATTAATTTAAATCTATCATTCCTGGATTGTAATATAGGTAGGTAATTACTTGCAGTTTTTGTTTTCCAGATCTGAATTTTGCCACGATTTTGAACTCCATACAGCAGAGCAAAAAATACTTTAACTGATGGTTTCTATAATCTTGATTGAAAATAAACGTTTACACCATGATTAAAGTAATTAAAGTTGCAAACGAAGCTGTCCTCTTTTAATGCACTCTCATCCTTGAAGATAAGATAAGATAAGATAAGATATTTATTTTTGTAAAAACATGAGTATACAATAGAATTGCATGGTCTTAAAATAACATTTGGTAATAGGTTCTACATGTTTTGCATTTCAGGGCGTACAAAAAATTGTATTTGGTCATATTAACCGTTTGAATTTATACAATTATCAAAAAACAAAATATTTAACCCACTTTCATGCAGTCGATTATAAACAATCTATAGAAAAACCTTAAAACTAAAAAAAAATGGTACAGTTTTGAGATTGAGGAAATGTCATAATGATTGGCACTAAGTACGATCATTTAAAAATTCTGTTAAGCTATAATAACATTTGGCTATCAGGTATTTTTTTAGATGTAGTTTAAATAGAGTTGTGGGCATTTGTCTAATAGGTTTAGGGATTTTATTGTAAATATCTGGTGCTAAAGAGAAAATACTTTTACGCATGAGTGCCGCGGTTGATCTTACTGTCCATAATTTATTGTTATCCCGTCGATTGCGGATTGAAACATCTGATAGCTTTTTAAATAGTTTGGGATTGGATTGTACGAAATTAGCCACTTCAAAAATAAACAAGGAAGGTAGATTTAAAATATTGTATTTAATAAAAAATGGTTTGCAACTATCCGTTTTTTTTAAGCCGAACATAGCCCTAATGCACCTTTTTTGTGACCTAAAAACTATTTCCTTGTTAGTTGAATTGCCCCAAAATATAACGCCGAACCTTAATATTGAGCCGACAATTCCGTGGTAAGCAGTAATCAGCGCAGTGGTACTTATGATGGGTTTTAGTTTATAGAGTGCGTAGGCAGAAGAACAGACTTTTTTATTTAATTCTTCTGTATGTGCTTTCCAGTTAAGACGTTTGTCAATAGTTATACCTAAGAATTTAGCTGTGTCTACCTTTTGTATTACTATCCCTTGGTGAGTAACATTGATGTTTGGTGATGCCAAACGTTGGCTGAAGAACATAACTTTTGTTTTTTCAAGGTTGATTATTAAATTATTGTTATTTAACCAGTTAACCAATGACTTCAATGTATTGTTAATTTCGTTATCATAGATGTCTTTATTTTTACAATTTATTGTGACCGTGCTGTCATCGGCAAAGAGTGATACTGGATATTTCGTTACTTTCGGAAGGTCATTTATATATATTATAAATAACAATGGACCTAATACACTTCCTTGTGGAACTCCATATTTAACTATTTGTTTCTTTGATGAATACGTTTCTTCATTTTTAGTGTGAATGTTTACTTTAGCAATTTCAGTATATTGTTGTCGGTTTTTTAGATACGACTCTATGAGATTTAGTATGTTGCCTCGAATTCCATACGCTTCCAGTTTACTTATGAGAATGTCATGGTCAACATAATCGAAAGCCTGGGTCATGTCGCAGTAAATGGAACATACTGGCGTCCTTTTATCTACGCTAGCCATAACATTATTTATAAAATCAAAAATAGCCATGTTTATTGTTTTATTCCTGCGGAAGCCTTTCTGGTCTTCCGTAAGAATATTTAGTTTTTCTAAATAGTTATAAATTTGGTTATATATGTATTTCTCAAAAACTTTTGAAACTATGGAAATAAGCGCAATTGGTCTATAACAGTTCATATTCCGTTTGTTATTTTTTTTGAAGATTGGTCTGAGAATAGAAGTTTTTAGCTTTTCAGGGTATGATCCTGTACTTATACACAAGTTAATGATATGGCTTAGGTGATGAAACGTAGCATATCGTAAATGAACTCGTATTTTTTTATTCGAAATAATATTTTTCAAGTGTAACAAACCGTTCATCTGCAGGTTCGTATGAAAAAAATCCTTTTCACTAACAACCATAACTATATTCCACTACGATTCTCGTATGTAAACTACTATCCATTTTGACTTGCAGACTTCAGTTGTATTTGAAAAGATCTCGATATCAAGACATTGGATCGTTCGCTTAGTTTTCCCAGTCTATAAAAAAACGTAAAAGCCTCTGACTATAAAACGGCCTTAAGATAGGTTCACATGGTTTGTTTTATATCTCAGTAGAGGCGTAACCCAGTGGACAAACACAGTTTACGAGCTGTTAACGTTATCAAAGTGAGCTGTGATGTACCGACACGCCCCGACTCACTTACTATCATTTTATATGAGGAAAAAAGAATTAGGTCACACGGTTGACACGTTTTTAAAACGCGAGGGATCTTTGAAACCAATCCTCACTTGATTATTGGTATTAAATGAGACGGAAGGGATGTGGATGGATCGGATCTAATTATACCTCCCTTTTATATTATTTACGACATCGTCGGTATAATGTTCGCACGTTTTTCTCACGATATTATTTTTGTTATCAACTTTCTGGGAGATTGTATCCAATTAGCGGCGATACTTGCTGATACAAAAAATGTTCAGAACTTCTGAATGGAAAATTAAGACTCATTAGATCGAAATTAAGTTCGAAGTCGGGCAAAGTTGGAACATTGCGAAATTCACAACATTAAAGAGAACTAAAGAAACGAACAGTTCGTGGGGAGTGTTTATTTTCATTTTAATGAAAATGCGATCCGTTTAAGCGCCATAATAAATTGGACTGCGCACAATGGACAGTATTATTGGGCTTTAGACGGTGGGGAATCGGTACATAAGTAAATAGTAGTTTGTGTGTGATAAGCAATGTGTGAGGGTGGAAATATATTATTTTTCTCCCCTCTGTGTAATTATTGGCATTTTGGGATGAATCTTGAGTCACCTTGTGACAACGGCACGGGGGTAAAATGCCGATGTATTTTGTTTGCGAGAAGGCACTTTTTATTCACTTGCATTATTGGTGCTTCTTAAATGAAGAGAGAGAGACGTACAACTGATTGAACATCGATGTAAACATATTGAAGTTTACATCAAAATTCAATCAGTTGTACGTCTTTACACAATCAACATAGAGACCACTTGTTACTTAACTATGACCATTAAATTCAGAAGTGGATGATATTTGATCTACATTTTTACAATAAAAAATCAGAGCGTCGTGCTACGAAATACAACGCAGCGTTACTACTGCGGCACTAAGCTGTGCGACGAAGCGCTACGCGATGCTACAGTGTGCTACGCACCTACACTGTCTAGACAATAAAGAGACTATGACCTCCCAATTTATTTCGGCCTTTATTCACATCCCAAGATAGGATCTCGTTATCATTTATTTGCGCAATACATTTTTCTTGTCATTAATATTCATGAATACTCAAGTCTTTTTCAAAAAGCTATTCCATCTTAAGGTACACTGGCTTACGCACTGTTGGACTTATTCTCGATTTCTGAATTAAGAATTTAAAGTTGAGTATTTGTCAAACTCTACCTTGGCATACTTTATCAATACCAATTCTATCTGACTTACGCACTATTGAACTCAGATACCATCTTTTGATCTACTGAGTTACCTAATAGACTTAGTTTTATTCCTCTCTTCATAAAATAAACAGACTAGGTATTATTGCTAGCCAGTGTAATTCAAGGACATATTCCATAGCCCGATATTAGTATTAGGTAGTCCCTTAAAAGCGTCGTTGTAGCAGTTGGAAGAACCGTCTCAATATAGGATAGCTTCGGTTTGATACTGGCACCTTAGTGAGGGTTTATATTACCCAATGCATTACGTTTATTGATCGTTCGATGGACGCCGTTTATTTTCGAGGGATCTCCGTAATAATGTAAGGGCTAAGAGAATACATCATCTGGGTTGCATTGCTTTTTTTTTGGTTGAGTATTTATACACCTCACAGTTTGTTACGGTGTTTCTTCCCAGAGTAGTCACATAGAAAACAGTGGCACTTTACGTGTTATTTAAATGACAAAAGGGATTTTGTAACCAATTTTAAAATTGAACTCTGTCGTGGTGGGTTTGTATCTAATGCATATGCATTGGCTTGAAGTTAACTATTTGAACTCAGGTGTCTCCAATGTTTATTAATAAGCACTCAATGTTAACTTATGTTTTGCAATTTTTATTTTTAATAATTGTACAAAACATTTTTTTGCTGATGTAAGTAAGTCGATGTATTCTTTAATAAGGTAAACCACTTTTTCTTATATATTTCTGATGCAGCCTTTCATCAACATAGTCTATATTCATATTTACTTTACCAACTTCCCTTTAAGCGTAGGCGATCAAACATCCACTCCCAAGCATTTTAATAAAACAGCATATGAAAATGGGAACTCATTTATTTACATACAAATATTTACACTGCACCAAACGGTATGGTACACACAAACAGCATGGCATCTTGAGCAAATACACCTAAGATAATATTATGCGATTATTATGACGTCATCGTAAACTAAAATATAAAACAAAAAAATTGAAATTAAAATTATTTTGAGTCTCTTTGAATCTCAAGCCTTAAAAATTAAATTAGAAAAAGAAAATAAAGAGAAATAAGTAAGATTTTGAGCAAATTAAATTACTTCAATTTACGAAATATCGCCAGCTCGACGGGGGGTGAATTGTAGCCCCTTTTAGAAATAATAAAAGCGCCCTCATAGCCCGAAAATAATTCGATATCGAAAATAATTTTAAGGATCATAAGATTTAATCATTATTTTTGGAATGGAATGTTTCATAATACTCTACTTGTTCGCGACGAAGCGTCATCAACCATACTAAATGGTTCATAGAAATTGAAGTTTGTATGTGTAGACATGTCTGCTTACCACGGCGCGCCACCTGATACTAAAATGAATTTTAGAGGCACGTTTATATTTATACTAAAATTTTACCTACATTTTTTGAGATAGTAGTATAATGTTTTTAGTGTTCGTCAGTATGTTATAGGGTTCAATAGTTCACCCTTAACAGAGTAAAATCATTAGAAAGCATACTGATAAGAGTTATCATAGTAAAAAACATAAATTTCTGTCATACGATACGTCTGTGCTCGACGACGGATTTGTTCCGAATGACCCGTGAGAGGGAACCACACGATATATATAGTTTTGGTGGTTTGTGAAAATATTATAGTAATTAAAATCATGTTTTTAAGGGCTTATCCTATGTACTGGACATGAAATCAGTACATAATGATGAAACTATGTGAAGACCACATAGTTTCTGCTATGTAAATAGGAATATTGACTTGATATCTCAAACACCAAATATATGGTTTTAGGTCATTTTAGGGTATATGGGGGACCTAGACCGAGACAGGAAGCCTATATACACCTCATAGTTAGCGTAGTCTTTTATATAAAGCCCATTTACTTGAGATATCAAGTCAGTATATAATAGAAAAACTGCTGTTTGTCTGGTTTTTGGCAATCGCTTACGGTTTTAGGTGCCCTAAGTACCTAGAAACATATAGGTGTACTGGTAAAAGTACTACCATTGGAAAGCTTGCTAAAAGGGCTTCCAGGCGGTTTCTAGATGGGAAGAATCGCTTGGATAGTCAACGAGATAAGCAGTCGTGAAAAATGTAAACAACGTAAAACGTTGAAATTTGTAGACCCTTCAGGTGGAATAACTCCATGAAGGGAATAGATGTACTCATGGTGTAAGTATTTTCGGATGGCTTGCTGGACTAGCTACCAAGCCATCACTTTGGAGCGAAAATCGCTCAAGTAGTTTAAGTACAATTCCAGAAAATAGGTTTCTGGAAAATGTAATTTTTAGTCAGTTTTTGGCATTCCCCGGGACTATACACCCCTGGGAATTCCGAAAATAAGGAATTTTTGGGGACCTCCCGATGGCCCGTTAAACGCACCATCGTGTCGTCCCAATCTTATTAGTGTTTTTATATCTAATTTCTCTGATACCTGGGCGCAAAGAAAGTGACCAGCTATCAAATTTGTACATATCAAGGCACCTTATGTGCACATGACCTAGATAGACTTACATAAACACTAGAAATGTAAAGTGTGGTCTATTGGCTACCAGAATCCCCATAATAGGCGGTGATTGTCTGGTTAGCCTAAGTAGGAAGTCCTAAAGTCGGTGAAATGACTTAGGAATTTATAGATTCGTTACATAAGGGATGATATCCCATAGAAGATTCCCGAAAATAAGCTTTTTCTAGACGTCAACAGACAGCCTGCTATTGGCACCAGCAGGTCAACCCAACCTATAGATATCCTTAGGCTAGGTTAAAAGCTATTAAGGTTTTAACTGGGAAATAAAGGGAATTGTCCTTTTATTTCATGGAAATAGTCTAGGAAAGCTATCAATACCTGGAAATTAGGTATATTGATTAGATACATAGATAGGGGGCGTTACTGTATTACAGTACGAAGGAATCCAGCTATTGATAGCACCATGGAAGGGGTGCGGTAACCCTATTTACCAAATATGTATAAGGGTTTTTTACATAAATAAAAATTATTTTCGGCGAGAATTTGCGGGGCTCTCAATAATGGCACGATGCGAGGGTATAAAGAACCCCCGGGCCCAAAATAGAATTTGTAGTCATCCAAAGCTAGTCGCTTGTACTTGTCTTAGTAAATAAGAAGTAATTCTTATATAGAATCACGTCTCAGAAATCGTTGAGAGCCCTAGAATCGTGCCGTGTACTGAATAACTTAGTGTTTCATTTAATTCATCAACTTCAACCCTTATGAAGACATCCCTTTTCGATCCTGTCGAGCTGAACCTCGGAACCTGGACACCAGGAGTGCTGATCCAGAAGTAGGCAACCCGGAATCTGGAAATAACTCAAGTACAGCCAACACATCGTTGAATCGTTAGAGTCGATTTGCAACCCTACGTCACTGCTGCAGCTAGGCATCCAAGAACCTTTGTTTTCGTGGTGTGGATGGGGCGTTCAGCGGCAATGGCCAGAAGGTTTACGCCCTTCTTTTCTCGGGGCCAGTGAACACGCTACGTCCTGCACACTACTTTACTTCATATCTACTCCCTAGCCAGGTACCTACTCTAAATTAATTAAGAAAAGAAAGTAGTAATACAAAATACAAATAAAAATAGACACAACCGAAATTCGTAAAGAACTGAACATATCAATCCCGAAATGGGCAAAGTAACAGAATTTATAGAAAAGGTTCAAGAGTTGTAACAGCTCTTTGGAATAATTTCAAAATAACCTCAATGTTTATACGAATTAAATCTCATTGGACTAATACTAACACTCTACAACTAAAACATTGTGACAACCGAATGATTAATATCACAACACGAGCCCTGCATTTGTTTTGGAATCTCCTAATCACTAACGTTCACATGTTCGATGAGTTCATAATACTTAGGTTGGAATGTTAACAATTGCTATAAATTCAAATCGTCATCTGACTCGCTCTCGCTAAAATCCTTTAAAGCCTTATGTATCTCTTCCTCGACCTCCATCGCACTCTGTAATTTATCGTCTACAGCCAATTTGTTATAGACTACATTTGGTTTGTAATATCCGCCGCAACAGTACCTTCGTGCGACACACGATAACATGAAATACAAACAGGCAGAACTGACGACGAACAATACAACAACAAGATCAACGTTCAGCCTATAATTCCAATTAGCGTCCTTTATTTGCGACACGAGCGTGTTCTGGTAACAGTAGTACTTAGGTTCGGTGTCGGTTAAGTTGAAGAGTTGTCCGTCATCTAAACACGACAAACATTGATTGTTGTGAGGGCCCACGCACGTGGCGCATGTGTAGTGACACGGCAGGCACGTGAGCGGGGGCTTAGCGTCGCTCTCGTTAGCTGCAGCCTCCATATCTAAAGCTTCTAACGCAGTCTGCTTAGGGGCGTCGCCATACTGTCTTTTCAATATGGCCCCTTCCGAATAGTAAGTCAAATTACGTCTTCTTGAGCTCCTTTCCCTCGTTATCTCACTGGCATACGTACCGTCTGGACAACGTTTGTAGCCTCGACCGGAGTACAAATGCAAGCCCTTCGCGCACTCTAGTGAAAGAAAGAGAACAGAGATTAGGTATTAACGCCGGAGTCCCTCAGGGGTCAGTGCTCTCGGCAACATTGTTCTTGCTGCACATTAATGACCTGCTAAAACCCGGAACCTTTGGGTATGCAGACGACAGCACTGTTGCTGAGAGATGTGTCTAGCGCACGGGCTACCGGGCCTCAAATTCGGTCTCTTCGGGAGGCCATGGTTGAGCGCTTGAACCTGTCTTTGGAGGCAGTCTCCGAATGGGGCAATGCCAATCTAGTCAGTTTCAATGCTGCTAAGACCCAGGCGTGTCTTTTTTCCGCAAAAAAGAGCCAATTCCACCCGGCTCCATCCTTCCGTGGTGTAACCGTGCCGATAACGGACCACCTCGACCTTCTTGGTGTTACGTTGACATCGACCCTCAATTTTGGTCCTTTCATTGAGGCAAAGGCTCAATTGGCTGCAAAAAAGTTGGGGATCCTTGCGAAGGTTAGACGGTACTTCACGCCTGAACAGCTGCTCAACTTGTATAAAGCGCAAGTTCGGTCATGCATGGAGTACTGCTCTCACCTCTGGGACGGATCTGCCAGGTACCAACTAGATGCACTTGAGTCGATTGACAGACGGGCCAAGAGACTTATCGGCAACGATGCGCTGGTCAACTCAAAGCCTTGAACACCGACGACGAGTTGCCAGCCTGTCGGTATTCTATCGGTTACATTTCGGAGAGTGTGCGATGGAACTGCACAATTTGATTCCGTCTAGCCCTTTCCATCATCGGACTACAAGACGTACGACAATGCGCCATCAGTACATGGTGGATATCCCACCCATACGCACAAAGCGTTTTGAAAATACTTTCATTGTGCGTACAGCTAAGGAGTGGAATTCCCTACCGGCGTCTTTGTTTCCTGATAGCTACAACCTAGGGGTCTTCAAGTCAAGAGTGAATAGGTTACTTCTAGGCAAGCGTGCTTCACCTTCGACCACATCATCACTTAACATCAGGCGAGATAGTGGTCAAACGCGAGCCTATAATAAATAAAAAAAAAAAAAAAAAAAAAAAGAGATATTTAATTACATGAAACAACAGAGAGAGAGTCCTTAACCACCCAGCACCTTTCCAGCGTCCATGCAGCTTGCGATCTCTTGTCAAATGATGCTGATGCGTGTCCGAGCGAGCCTCGATGCCAGTTCACAGAGAGGGAAGCAAGTTTAGGAAGACTTAGGAAAGGTAACATAGAATCTTGTCACTGATCTCAAATAATTTTGGTCATACATACTTTGTCGAATCATACAGTTTACGAAAACAAACGAATGTTAAAATAGAAGTAGACATGCAAAGAGACGTGCACAAAATTAAATGAAATCAGACAGAAAATAAAGTTTAAGTTTAATTTCATGTGACGAAATGAGAGGTAAGAAGAAATTTAAAAAAAATAACGAAGTTGTGAGAGTGCAGAACTAAATTGATATGTGAAATAAATTAAGCGTGGTTTGCAAGTGCTCACAGATAAAAGCAAGCTTAGTCTAAGCAAAGCGAAACATGCAATAAACAAAAATAAACAAAATAAATCTAATGAAACACAGTTTGTTTTCTTATAATAACACGTAATGCGACTAACTGCTTAAATCTACTATCAGAGACAAGACACTATTACAATGTTGACGTCAAATGAAAACCTGAGTAAATTTTGTAATAAAAGATTGTTTTTATTATTTCCCGTTCACATTAGATTCAATATATACAAATTATGCTTCAACATTTACATTAATAGATACAGTTCATTGGGCTGCTACTTAACTTCAAAATCGGTGAACAATTTTACATTTTACACAACTATTATAAAAATGAGCCTTTTTGATGATTTCTAGTCCATCGAGCGATAGTTAACAGTAGACCAATATTGTTTTCGACTTGGAATCTGTAGAAAATGAAGTGTTGGAAGTGGTGATGGAGAAGTATTCTAGATACTTATCTATTATATTAAAATTACGATAATTTTACTACCAGTCGATGAGAAATCATGAACGTTCAGTCATTTTCAATTTACAGGTTTGTGAGCAAATTTGTACAAGTCTCCAAATTTATTTATATCGATACATACCTACTTATTATTTACAATTATCTTTATATTGTTCTATGCTATATGGATTGGCAATCTTTGCTATGATCACAACCACTATATGCAATTATGTTAAACCTACAAGTTACGTCCAAATACATGAAAACTACATTCATTTTATGTACCAAGTGTTTGTCGTAGCATACTTTTCTTCATATAAAAAACTGAGTCCTCGGCAAACTACAAGAAAGTATCGAGTACATTATACAAAATTACGAAATAAAACTGAATTTATATCAATAATCGGTTTTAATTTAATGCATTCGATACGAACAAAGGAAAACAGCATGGCAAAACACAAAAAAGTAATATTTTCGCTGAATCCCCTTACAATAACTAATAGTATTATGATTTTAGTCAATGTTAAACTGAAATCATAATCATATTTGAGACGTGTCTAAACGCTTTAAAAAACGATTGCTGCCTTGACAACTCCTAGTATGCTACAACAAACACGCCGATGAGAAAACGGACAAATTTCAACATGAAACTTATTATAACAGATATGTATTCCTGTTCAAACATACGTAAAAGCGATTTTTTCATCATAACAGATATATAAATATAGGTAAACTATTTCATTTACTAGTAAACTATTTCATTACATTTGTAGAATTGTACATGAATAAACAAAATAGAAATAGCTGCAAATAACTCTGGAACATGATAAAGCAACTAACAGGAAAATTTCGCCAAAACGCTGCCTAAATTAAATCATAACTTGATTTACTTCTAAAATAAATTTATTCCATTACGTTATTATAATATCTAAATATATATTTATTAATAAATAAATTATGTTATAACACGTGATGGGCTACGTAAATGCGCTAACATTTGGTATCATTTTCATAGTTCGACGTAGATCGATAAGTTTTAGTGAATAGTCAAGCTGCACAGTGAACTATCGATAATTTTAAAATAACAAAAAATGTACTGTGAATAATGCAAAGTCCAAAAATAAACATTAAAATGAGTAAAATTTTCGTCACAGTGCAAAATAAGTACGTAAAATGGGCTTAAGTTAACACCACATAGATATTACAGTATCGTATTGATTTTAAGAAAACTTTATACATTATTCGCTCATTCTCACTTACACTTTGCAATTACTCGTAAAAAATGGACGTTACCGACTTGATATCGTAATTATACATTATTATACGTAATTGCACTTGTTCACTAGCTCTTCATTAATATTTTTGCCAATAAAGTGATGGTTTATACAAATGAACATACTTAATATCGTAACACCTAGAGAATTACATTTATTTTTATGTTAGCTCTCTATTTGTGATTTTGATGTTTATTTTCCCAAAGGAAAATTAGGGAGGAGTGTTAAAATGTCAAGCCCAGACATCAAAACAATTGTTTTGTATTTAGTTTAACTAAAGCCTTTTTTCAGCAAGTAAGTAACAAGTAACTTGATTGACCCTTGTTGTAGGTATTGGTCAACCAATCACAAAAACTAGCATAATATTACACATCAGATAAATATAGCTTTCCAGAAGTAAGTGGATACTTTGATCTTAGAAAAATATCTAAAATTCATTTTTACGATGTAGGAACACAAAACTTTTGGTCTTTCCTTCTGGTCCTTATGTTCTTCCGACAATGTTTGTTTACTTTTTCCAACGTTTGAACTTGACAAAATAACATCAGCAACTGTTAACTAGCACAATATCCTTAACGAACAGTACGTAAACCTTAAGTACGAGTCTATGTAGGTACACGACGCGACATAATTCGCTAACTATTGGTAAACATTACATATTAGTGTAGTCGATCGCACGCCGATATTGTCTGGTTCTCTGAACACATTAGAGGTATTAGACAAGTGACATTCTGTTAATGAAAGCGATTGGTATAATGTCAAAAATGTATGGGATTGTCAAGTGCTAACAAAATGTCAGGTGACCAACCCTTTACATTTTGGCATTCCGACAATGGCTGATACAATGACCTTAGTTTATAATATAGATTGAGACTTTAGGGGAGAAAAATTGATAGGAGATTCTATTTGTTGAAACTTAATATGAGTAAAGTGGTCGAGCCTAAAGATAAACTAGAGATAGGTGTAAACCTGATGATCGGTGCTAAACGCAGCTCTATTGCGTAAGTGAATTCGGCAAGGCAAAGGGCAAAGAGTATGAACAATCGACAATGACATGATGAAAGACGCGATGTGGATTTCCGTCTATGTGATTGGTCGATTGTTCATTTTCTATGCCCTTTGCCTTGCCGAATTCACTTACGCAATAAGGCTGCAGGTTGATTGCCCATCTATATTTATACAGAGTGTATCGGAAAAGTGTGTTATATTTTAAAAACTGCTTTTACCTATGTAAATATACAACTTTCTCCAAGTAAATTATAGTCAATATCCAAAAAAAAAAATTAGACTTTCCATACAAAGTTATCAATCAGCTGGGATTAAAAAATTCAAAGGATCAAAATTAGTACGGCCTCCTTGAAGAAATTTGTTGCCTTCAATGGGCAAAAGGAATTTTTAATATTTGTCCACCATTTCTGATTCATCCTTTATGGGCAAGCAATGGGTTTAAACTAAGAAATGGCGGTTAAACTGGGTTTATTATCCTAATGCAATGAACTTAGTCGGATCATTTAAAAAATATTAAATAATCGTGAGAAGGACGGAAAACGTCAAGCAGTCATTGGATGAATTCGAAAATATCCAAAAATCAGAATTGATACTGATTAAAATGAGGTGTCTATCCGTCCATATAAGAGCTGCGAATTGAATAAGCAGACCATTAACAAGTAATCAGTCAAAACTACCAGGATTAAGACTGAGCCAATAGCCAAACAGTTTTATAGAATTTCCTATGTATCCAGCGTCCAATACTGTCAAAGCTGAATAAGGAATAGCTGTCTTTATAGCTGCATTGCTAACCGTTGGCTTTAATTACTGCCAAACTTCCATAGCTTTTGAAAGCTGGTCACCTGGTCCTTTTTGAATATACTCCCGAGAATCAAAGCAACGTTTCAGATATCAATGTTTGAATGGTACAACTGTCATATTATTTTTTAACTACAGTTTTTTTATAGCTGTCATGTATTGTTCTTCTATTCAATGGCACGTGTCACACATTTAATTAGCTGCATTAATTTCTAGGACAAAAAAAATCATATAAATGTTTTTTTAATAAGCAGTTACCGGTGTCATGTTTGGTTCAATTTGTCCCTACAGAGTCATTGCAATATTTAATATACTTTGGCTTGTAAAAAAGCATTTGGTGAGATGAGGGTAGATCCAGACAAAATCGGTGCACAAACGACAGCGCTACTTCCCAAATTGTGGTCGGACAGCAGCTAACGTAACTTAAAAACAAACATAACAATAATAACAGCTTGTATTTATATATAAACCCGGTAAATTTAACTAAAATCACAATGCCTCAGGCGCAGTGCTAGGGCCCCAGCGGGGTGACAGAGGTCGGTGTTAGGCGTCGCAAGCAGGGCGCGCGCGGCGGTCGCGCCCCCAGCCAGGCGCGTCTTGACTCTAACCTTATGCTAGCAGTTAGTGCACAATCGCGATTACTTACTCTATGCGGCTGTCTGCGTTGGGTACTGATACTAAAGGATTCTATGTTCAACGCGTCGGCCGCTGACATTAGCATGATGATGAATAGGCACAAACCTAGGCAGTGCAGCGACTGTGGCGCGTGTGTTGCGCAATCCGACGCGTTGCCCGTGTACTGACCCGCGTTGCCTGAGTCGACCGTCTCGGGAGGACTGTCTTCGTGTATCTAGTAACAAGAAAAACGGTTTCTTTTGATAGGATAAGTAAAAATCTGATTCTATTAGATAGTCGACAAAGTAAAGTCTGGTATTAAAATAGTGGCAATCTTAAAAACAAATCACATTTCTAAAAAAATATAAAATTGGAACTAAAATTACGGACTACCTTTAATAACCTTCTATTATTACTGAAAGATTAATTTTTTACACGTTTTACTAAAAGGGCTACATCAAGTTGCTCAAAATAACAATATCCAAACGTTACAATTTTAATTACAAATTACTTACGAATGAAACAATCTTTAAGATTTCACATTTTGTTACAAACACACACTTTTCATACCATTTATCTGAATAGAATTCTTCGTTCAAATCCACCATCATCCAAATATCTAAGTCGAACGGAAAGATACTTTATTGGTGTCATTCTCTTTATTACCTAAACAATAATAATTAGTATGATACTGTCGGTTTTATTTTGAGTAAATCACTAGACTTAACCAGAATATTTGGTCGCACACTTTAGTTCTACAAAACCTTAAAAACACATTGAGCAAACAAATCCTTGACGAATTTCCAAGAAACTTAATTATACATTTTCTTAGAGATACTATCTTAGATGATAAGTTGAGGATACGCAAGAAAATTTGAAACAAAGCCTTAATATTTTCACTCAGACTCCTCAGGTCCTTGCTACCATTCGTGCCAGTAAATATCTTAGAATGCACACTAAAGAGAGCAACAATCTCCATAAAATTTCTCGTTTCATCATCGTATCTCCTTTATCAAATAACGTAAAAAACTTCTATATTGTATATGAAGGAATTTCAGTATATACACCTGGTTTTATCGCAAAAGTCGCGGCTGGCAATGTCTTGACGAGTTAAAAAAAATAGGGTGGTAACGGAACTTCGCCTCCGCTCTGCAAATGCGGAGTTACCACATGGAGTGCCACAGATTTTAAGCAGATATCTAATAAAGGATTTAGAAAGGAAAACAGTTCCTATTAAACGGATACCCTTTAAATTAGCGGAGATATAATCTCGTCATTTTGAAGTTTTGTTTTCCATGTCGCCATGTTTAGTACAAAATAAGCAACTGTTTAATGTAGATAGTCAATTTAATTTTAGGGTCACTAAGAAATCGCCTAGAAGTTGGCGAAGCCGCAAAACTATTTTTTATTGCTATATTGGTATATAACTATTTTTATAATTTGTTTATCAAAAGGTCGGGTTTATCATTGAAAATATGTTAATTAATCTTTTTTCAAGTCTGCCTCCACAAATATGGTCTCTGTAGCAGCCCTAGTCTTGATGAGTTCAAACTGCTGTACCTGTAGTAGTAAGGGTCGTAAATTTCTCAATCGCGTGAGGATATTAACCTAGATACGCACCAGTTTTCCTACCTAATAAATAATCTAGGGCTATTAATCTTCGAAGCAGAAATATATCATAACAGCTGTAATTTTAGTGTAGTGTAGCATTTATCATTCGACTCAGAGGACCACGCTATCTTTTCTCAAAGGTTTCTCGTATATTTCAACATACATTATATTTGACATTATTTCGTGCCAATGATAATTGAGTACCCATCACATTATTATTAGACTTCAAGATAAGTTCTATTCGAGCTATATACCCATCTATTTTTATTTTTTTATCTATGTCATAATATTTTCCGATGAGTTCTAGGAAATCTATGTACGATGGAAAGTAATCTGATATTTTAATGATTGAGGGCATGTTTTTATAAGGCTTTCACGGTAAAATGTCTGGTTTTAATTTTGGCTTGAAATAAAACATGGAACAACGTGGATGATTATGATTATGATTATGATAAACTCAGGTGAATGAGCGGAAAATTGTTTTCGTGTCAACTTGAATAAATTAGTTTATTTGGCACCTTCGTTTTTTCTTGGCAATTGTAAACTTCTGAAAGTTATCCAACATTATCTAAATTTTTTTTTTTTTAATGCGATTCATGATATAATACTAAAGTATTTGGCAAAGAACATCAACAAACGGAGGTATCAAGAAGAATACAGCACAGGTGGGCCACTTTAAGAAAATTGGATGATATTTTTAAGTAAGTCAAGATTCCACAATGTCTGAAGACCCGCCTCTATAACCAGTGCGTTCTGCCTACCATGACTTATGGTGCCGAGACGGGGACACTTACGCAGGAGGCTGTCTACAGGCTTCGAGTTGCACAGAGTGCCATGGAGCGTTTCATGCTTGGTTTACGGCTAATAGAAAGAGTCCGAACGTTGAGATCCGAAGGAAGGTTTTCGACTTCGGAAAAAGAATTTCGGAAATCAAATAAAGCTGGGCAAGACACCAGGCAAGGCGAGGTTAGGATAGGTGGAGTAAAACTGTGACTGAGTGGCGTCCAAGGACTGGAAGAAGAAGTATCGGTCGTTATTATAACCGAGGGTGCAGCAAATCTGCACCCTGCTTGTAAAAACATGAAGTACGTTGCGATTTTAACATTGTATTATTTCTGTTGTCAAGAAGACGCTTAGCAAGCCAAGAGCTTTATTGTAGCGTGAAAATGAAGGGATATTGGTTGGGCATTCAGGCTGCAAGTCGTTTTCAGGCGCATATACCCTTGAGTACCTGATTTTAAAATGAGAATCACGTCTAATCAGCTCGTCGTAATTTTTTGGATAAAATATTACATAAGACCATTTTCTTAATAATTTGATCTGAGAAAATTTTGAGTTTTATTCGTATAACATTGTGTATTTAATTTGTAAAGATATATCTAAAACGGACAAAAACACGACAATCGCACCAAAACCGCTAGGCGTATTTTAATTAAATAGACACCATCTCAACACCAACACCAGCTAATTTAATTATCTACATTTTATCTGAGGCTTTTTTTTAAATCATAGAATAATAAGGAAAGTACAAAAAACTACTAAACTTTGGGTCGCGCGGGTGTGAAACGAGTTCGCGTTATGTTTCCTCAAGGTCGTTGGCGTTAGTCGTCGTCTTCACCTTCTTCGATTAGGCATTATGAAAATGCGATACATTACCGCTATATTACCAACATATTGTTTCGTGAAATACCTAATTAAGCAGTTTATTTCCCAATCGCACCGCACTTAAGACCGAAGTCCCCATTCACACCATTTTCACGCCAATTTTTTTAACTATTGTTATTTTTAGTCAAAAGCAAAGATTTGTATTCTGTACAAACGTGTGTAAAGGGCTTTTTTTACTGTCTGTGATTTTGTAAGAAACACATTTTGTTCGTGAATAAAATTCTATATTTATTTTACTGTATTGTAAACGGTCTGTGATAACAGTTTGAAGTGTTGTGAAGACATTGTCATTTATTTTTAGTTTGAATACTCTTGGACAATAGAAAAATGAAGACTTTTTATTTTATTTTGCGTAATTTACATTAGCCTACGCTGAAATATAGGTATAGATAAATATTTAGGTATTTTTTTGAAATATATTTAGGCCCGAACTAAGGCTCATCATCATCATCATATCAGCTGATAGACGTCCACTGCTGGACCTAGGCCTCCCCCAAGGGACGCCACATTGACCGGTCCCATGCGTCTCGCAACCAGCGGATCCCCGCAAACTTCACCAGGTCTGATGCAGGCTATTGTCATTAAATCTTGGAGATGTTCATCGGATAAATGTTTAAATTACGTATTCAAGTCATCCTCACCATCTTGTTGACGTGCAGTTTGACTCATTTGGCAGGTTCCACAGAATAACTTTTATTATTGTTATTCCTTTGTGTCTCTGTTTCCTTTTGATTCGTATAAATTTTACATTGTTTTTATCTTTTTAATTTGAATTTGATTTTATGTTATTTTTATTATCAGTTTTGATTTTTTATTACTTTGACAGTTAATTTTATTGATTTAATTTAATTTTGTAATTTAATTGAAATTTAAATATTATCGATTATTTTTTTATGTTTTTTTATTTATTTATTTAATTTACACTTAGATTTTAATTTTGATTGTGGTTTCCTTTTGATTTTAATTTTGTTTTTAAGCTGGCATAAATTTTCGTTTCGATTTTAATTTGATTTGTAGCTATTATTTTATGGATATGCGGTGCTAACCTTTATTAAATTGTAATACTAACCTTAGACATAAAAAAAATTAAATTTAATATAATTGTTGGTTGGCCAAATAAATAAAAATCAGCCTTTCAATGTTCCCAAAGCTGGGACACTGGCATCCTCTCTGTGAGAGAGGGAATGGGCCTTAAGAGGTAATGTGGGCAGAGAGCGCCGACTGAATTTCCTTAGTAAAAAGTCATAATTCGAGGTTTGGCTCTCGTCTCTTTCCTCCTCCAATATTAGACCAATTTAAAAGATATTCCATAAACTGGTAAAGTAAGATATATAATATGTCCCTATGTTTTCCTTTTTACATTTATATTTGTCAAATTTGTGCACTAAACCTCTGTTGACAGCGCAATTTTGAGCATTTTTTGAGGGCTCTAGTGCTTCAAAGATAATGTATCACCAAAAAGGAAAACATTGGGACATAGTATATATATCTTTAATTTTCAGTTTTCGGAATATCTTTTGATTTAGTCCAATATTGGAGGAGAAAAGAGACGAGAGCCAAACCTCGAATTATGACTTTTTACTAAGGAAATTCAGTCGGCGCTCTCTGCCCCCGTTTCCTCTTAATCTACCACGCGGGTCCAGTACGGGCATGTGGACGTCACATGTCTTCGATTTTTTGGTTCTAGGACCTGCCGGTTTCTTCACGATGATTTCCTTCACCGTTTTAAGAATAGTGGCAACTTGTGTTACTCAAGTAACACAAGTAAATTAAATTGTATTGTTTACTTAAGTTTCACACAAAATAGGTTGGTGGTCCGGATCCAGACTTTGGTGTCCCCTCACTAGACCAAAGAGACAGTCTAGACAATGATATAGTAAGCTCGTTTTAACATGGCAATAGAGGTAATTGCCCATACCGAAATATGTCATCGCAGAAACCTAATCAATTAATTATGTATCGTTTTTATTCATTAGTAAAAATGTTGAAGATCACGATGTTGATGATTTAGGACGGATTCCTTGCTCTATTTTCTTTTTGAAAATTAAGAATGTCAACGACCGTTATTGCTATGCTAAAATTTAACAACTATATATAGGTAGAATAGATATACCGATTCATTTTGTTACTTTTAATCTTTAAATAATTGGTCCTAAGATCCGAATTTCAATAATCCTACAAGTCCTACAACTGATATCTCCAAAAACTAAATTATAATCTACATTTCAGCAAACTACGCTAGCTCTGAAACTTAGCCTCCATTTTGCATCCAAACAGAAGAAACAAAAATATGAATCAAGGATTTGTTTGCACACAGTAAATAGAGAACAAATAGAGAGCTCAGGCTCGCTCGCGCCGCTCCATGACGTCATGCCTCCACCGCTAGGTGGCGCTTCTGGCTGTATCAACATACCGCCCGCGTTAGCGGCCGCTCCAGTGTTCAATGAGTTCGTCTCGGGAGACGCGTCGTACTCTTGAGGAGGCGTTTCGGTACCGTAGAATATCAGCTCCCACTGGGTTAGTGGACCGGCTGCGAAAATGATGACAGTTTAATAGATGAAATTAGATATAGAGATGGCTTAGTGCGAGTATTTTAGCATTAAAACACGGATATATAAAAACGCGTATAGAAAATGGATTTTCCGTTATTGTCACCAGAGGGTATTTATTCAATTGAAGTTTATGTAAACGTGAAAGAGTACTTTTAAAAACTCACACTAAAGCCACTGGTGCTGTTTTTTTTCTACGATTAAAGCTCTAAATATTATTATTACGCAGTTATACACAAAGCATGAATACGATACGAGCAAAAAAAGAAAATTTGGCTTGATCCACAGTAAAACAAAAATAAACTCAAAAATTCACACAAACGAAATTTACAGTCACAGAATCACTGTCTACTTGACGTTGATAATATTATTTAATCGAAAAAAAAACAATTCAAACCGTAACTGTTTCATTAAATAAAGTTCCGCTACAAAATAAAATGTAAACAATGCAAACACACGACATGCAAAGAACGACGGAGTCTGGAACAAGGGTAATTGACGTGCAGGTTGAAACTAGTGGCGAAAATAAAATGGCCGGGGCAAAACACGGACACGACATGCAGGGCGGTACCGTGGGCTTGCAGCGGCGCGGGATATATGCGCTGGATCTTGGGATACTGCTCGAAGAGGCTGGACATCTTGCGACCGCGCGCGTCTGCTAACGGATCCCCCATATCCGCACGCAGGTTTAAACTCAGATCGGCAGCTGTTGACGTCGTCACCTTCGCCGTCGTGCTCTCTATCGGCGACCGCGTCGCCGGCCGACTCTGTTTCGACTTCTGCAAGTTCCTATTCGGATTCTTGGAATTCTTATGCTTTTTCCGCTTCACCAGCCCCACCGTATACGTCGGCACGATCGGCACCGGCTTCCCTCTATTGTTTTTGCGGCCCGCCTGCACCACTATGGGTCGTGTAGCGTTGCCCTTGTTGCGTATAATTGGATTCCGGAACGGTATAGGATCGTTTTTAGCTGCAGGCGTACTAGTTCCATACAAAGTTAAAGACCAATCTTGCAACGTTGCTCGCCCTATGACGTGGAATTGAACAAACAGATATTGATTCACATTTTATTCTACAGCTACCGAGGATTAGTGAAAACTAAAAATCTCTTCGCTCAATAGAATGATAAGTAGCTGAGCTGAATAAACAATCTCTTGAGTTGTCGTCTTAAGCCCTTCTTGGGCCTTAAAAAATTCCAGACCGCCGAGTTTTGTGACAAGCCATTCGTTATAAATGCGGTCATAAAAACTTTGTGGATTGAAGTCAGACTTTCTGTTATTCATGATTCATTAAAGTACCAATACAGTATGCAGGTATCTATATATAAATCTAAGGTTAGCATGATGACTGAATTAGTACAAAAAATCCCTTAACCAATTTAGTCCCTGTTGTCAACATGCACCCTGTATAATGTCAGTTTACTCACCCATATATCGTCCCTTGTTGGTGACTTCTAGCCGCCAGAAGCCCAGCGGAGACTCGCCCCACATGTGCACGGACATGAAAGGCCACGAGTAGAAGCCGGCGCGGGACGAGTTGTGCGGCCTGCCGGAAAATTAACCGTCTAATTACGCCCAGTGCGAGCACTAGTTAGCGTCTTGTGTCGGCTTTAATAAACTGAACAACTAACAACACACTGTACATAATTAATTGTGCAGCCAGAACAAAGTTGGGAAGCGATACGGAATATTTTTGGCTGAGAAAATTTATAGTCTAAAAACGGATCCTATATTTTCGTGTATAACTAACCTAGCCAATGTTTGAAGACTCCCCCAGTTTTAGAAATTAAAATTATCGCGAAATTACCGGCATTTCTCCCTTGTCATAAATTAAACACAAGTCAATCGATGCGATTGGCTGTTGACAACTCATTCAACCAATTTCATAAATTTTTACATACTTGACAATTTGTCACATTCATTTTGCGATAACTTTCGGTGCCAACTGACCCAACAGTCAAACTACTACAGAATAACCATTCCCAAGAAGAGGATAAAAAAAACTCTGCCAATAATGTTAGGTTAGGTTAGGTTTGCCTACATTTTAGGTTTAATAACGTCATCCACGATCACATAAGGTCGTGCACTGGCAACTAAAAGATAAACAATGACGGATAGTAAAACATTATCGCGTCTATTTTAAACTGAATAGATGGCGCATTTTGTATTTGCGGTCACGTTGTTCCATGTCACAGAACCTTATAGCACCGTGCATTAGCTTTGAGAGTGTAGTCAATGTTTTAACCATAGATTTAGTTTTTTTTTGCTACGGTTTTAACAGTAGGTTAACTCTGGACAGTAACGAAAATATTGAAATATTTTCGTATGTTTTGAAAAAGAATTAGAAAAATTGTTTTATTTTGTAATACGAATAATGTTGAGGTCTTTTGCAATGTACGATTTAAAATAATTATGAGAGAAAAACACATTTACTAGTACTTAGGACACGTAATTACTAGGTAACAACAAAGTGTACTTATTAGGAAATAAAATGTTAATGTTTGTGTGTAAAAAAAAGCTCTGTATGAGTTTACGGCATATTACCCTTTGAATAAGGCGTACTTAGCTTCTTCTAAACAATACCTAATATCCGTCTACCTAAACGCCACTTCATGCTTTGACAAACGATCCCTGGTAGCTGTTCGATAAACGTTTAGCGTCAGTGCAAACACTGGCTTTGATAGGCATTACAGAGACAGAATTCAGGGCGAAATTCGAACTAGAGAGGTATTGAGAAAACTAGATTGTTCGGAAAACCTGTTGTTTAACCAGAAATTGAAACTGACCTGTTCGCAAGAAACACCAGTCCGCATTTTTAACCAATTTTCTCGATAAGCCTGAAATTGACATTGTTTTAGGTCGAATGTCAAAGGAAATGCCATCCAAATTTTGAGAGTTGCCTTGATTTGTTCTTTGTAATTGAGCTTAGGGCTTCCTTTGACCTCTTTTCTGTACTTCATACAGTTCTAGGTTCTAGTTATTGCGTTACGCGAAATTGGCTCGCTGCTGTCAATCATAAAATTGTTTGACGGATAAATCTAACGTTTTGTTGACCTCTCGTTACAGTTAGTCAAGGGAAGCAATTTTGATGACCTAAAGGAGGAAATCCCCGTCGAGGGCGACCGCGGCGAAGTAAGTGTGACTGTTATTATGTTTGTGGGGCAGTCATGCCCAGAGTGGAACAGTGGGAGGCCAACCAGTGGGGCATACTATCATCATCATCATTTCAGCCGAAACATGTCCACTGCTGGACAAAGGCCTCCCCCAACCGTCGCCGCACTGATCGGTCCTGTGCGTCTCGCATAACTAAAGTAGCAGTGGGCAGGGCCCATTGCTCGCAGAAAGGATAGACGATGGGGCCGAAAAGTTCTGAAGTAGCGACCGCGAACCGCAGACGCACCGTTGCGTTGAAAGGCCTCCCTCGTGGTGGATCGAAGGCCTAGTTAAGGCTGCGGCAATCCGATGGACATCCTAAAGGCTAACAAAAATAAAATGGTCTCCAAATGACTATGACTACTTCTCTCAATGCCGCAAAGGTCCAAATTTCAACGTACATCTCAAACAGTCACCTTGTACATCCTACATAGCTATATCTTGCGCGTTCAATGGCCGCTATAAAGCTGCCAATGTGAGAGCCATTGTGTACTGGAGCCATTATACCTCAATTACTGCCGAGCTCCATCTCTACATAGCAACGACATTTACGAACGAACTGGACATTGTTGCTATAGAGGGTTAAGAAGAGGTATTTGTACTTTATTTGACATTCAAAGATGCCTTGGTTATTATTATTATAGTTTAAGACTTGGTCTATCGAAGATCTACTAATTCCAGAATGTGAAAAGGTTATGAGTTAGTAACACGAAGAAAAAAAGCAAGTAGTTTTATGTTTCCTTTTATCTGAGACTAAAACATCAGTTGTTGCCTAAAACCTCTCAAATCCCTACTTTCACACAATTAACCTCAAGTATATCCAACGTTTATTTCAACTGTATGTGAAGATTAGATAGCAATTTTATTTTCAAAGTACCCATACCGGAAATTAACTTTGTTGTTTTTCTTCTACAATTTTTGGAACAAAAAGCCCAACAGCTGCAGGCCAGCAAAGCAAACAAACACTATTTTTTACGTATAACAGGCAACATTGATTTGCTTCCAACTTAAGTAATTCTCACCTACCCACCATACCGTATACATACCTGGGTGCAAGCAGAGTGACCTTTGTCCCGGCAGGTGAGGTCAATACGATGCGCAGGTCACCTCTTCTTGCAGCCGATAATGACACCCGCGCTTGTATATGCTCCAAGTAGTTGACTCCTGGACACGATCCGACATCCAACTGGAGAAAAAAAAATGTTTGCATATGTGGTTAATATTGAGGAATGGTGATTAAAGATGATTTGTATGCCGTAGTTTTAAGTAATTGACTCCGGCAGCCTAGGGTAGGAAAGATGGACCCCCTTTTCTGCAATTAGACTCCCATTTGGTCCGTTGTGCGTCTGCACGCGAGAGGAGGCCTGTGCCTCCTCTCTGTGAGAGGGAACGTATTCCACCACGCGGGCCCAGTGCGGGTTGGTGAATGTCACATGTCTTTGAAAGGAAATCTTTTCGGTTGTGATAGAAACTGTGATTTAGTGTATTACGTAATAAGGCCATTTTACATCTTTAGCTGGGCATGGAAGCCTGTCGAGCCCACATGCTTCCATGCCCAGCTAAAGATGAGATGTAACTGATGGTATAGTTCTAAAACCAGCTAGCCTATTTCTGATGATAAGCAGCGATGCTGTGTTCTAGCTTGAAGGGTATTTGAGTTACAGGTAAGGCACTTGCACCTGCAATATGTTTGATAGTTCATATTTATGACCAGGCAGCCTGTTAACCATCCAAGAACAAAGTAAGAAACGAAATTATGAGTTGGGTTAAGCATACAAAAAAAAAGTTATTCCAAATATAAAAATCAAATTTAAAATTCTCATAATAACGGATATTAGTCTAAAAGCACAAAAGTTTTAAAAGCTTTTACGTTGAATACCAGAATTTTGAATTTTATGAAAACCTGAATTTTCAAAATAAGCTCTGTATTTTTAGACGTAAAGCAAACTCCATTCGGTTGTAGACATTACTTCATTCAAGAGATGGACTAAAATTCAATGAGCTAAAAACACATTTTGCTCTGTGCATACGTACGCACAAAAACGTACAATGACTTGCAACTGTCGACGAAAATCTGCAGATACATTTATTTTTTCATGAATGATACTTGACAAATATCTTACCGCAATTATGTTAGTTAAATATATTGTAATTTATGTTTTATAGTTAACCCTCCAATATATAAGTTTTTCAAGTGAATCCAACGCCATTTGAAAGAAATTAGTGTAGAAAATAGGAAAAAATAAGGTTTCCAGCTTTCAGTTATCTGCTAAATCTGGCTACCCATGAATGGCGGGGCTAACTGAGAGCTAGTTGATACTGCATGCATACGCATCCACGATACAGGAGAAATTCCTAGTGTATGGACAAATTTGAAAAAAAAACACAAGAAACTAGTTGCGGCTGGATGCGGTCAAGAGTGTTTCTTGCAGTAATCTATTCTACTATCAAAAAACTTTCATAAAAATCAAGTTCTATCAAAATCAAAATGTCTATAATTTTTTGCAGTGGGGTCTCATACTAGTACAAGAATTTCACTCAAGATACATTTGGGACTAAATTGTCCCAACACTAGTCGGAATACTAGATATTTTACTTAATGACGGCCATATATTCGTTGATTTACTGAGTTTAATATGACAGTGGACTTGGTGTAATGAATGTACCGCACACAGATGCGAATGGTTATGTATGGTAATGTGTGTGAACGCTTTTCCGACTCCATTAGCATAAACTGGCGAACTCCGATAGTGATACTAAAAGGCAGCGCAGTACATAATATCACTTATTTTGTTCTCGGTGCGGTTAATGATGGGTAAAGGTGCAATGTTCAGCGTTTAAGAAGCAATTAAAAATCATAATTGCTAAAGTTTGGGAGTCTCTAGCGATTATGACCTTATCGGGCAATTAAACATCGGAAATGTACCAAGTTTTGAGTTAATATTAAAATTTGTGGACTTCGGTATCTTTATGTAGTGAACAAAGTGAAACACAGGAGTAAATTCGACTTATCCGGTTGTCATTAATTTTCTCGTGTAATATGACACAGGCTTTTCGCTACATTACTCACCGCGGCTTTGGCTTTACTCCGTGTTAATGCCATGATGATTCGGTTGTGTAAAAGGGATAGGGTTATTCGTTCCGTATAGCTCCATCATTCTCTCACACTAGAACTATGATGGCTTAAGCTATCCCAAAGGGTTCAAGGGGCCAAAGGAGCCTTTCTTTTACGCGCTAAGAAAATTCACCGGGCCCACGCAAGAATTCGTGTCGTGCATGATCAATTCATCATGTACACGACAAGAATTTTGTCCGACCTCATCAACATCATTATCATCATCATTATCGGTGACTTTTTTTTGCGTGTACAACTGGCCTACAATTTCATAGTAAGTCAACCACATTTGGATTCACCATTATGCCGGTTACGAGTTCGCGCCCGATCGCTCACCATCTTTATATATATGCGGTACGATTTCTTTTTAAATGGATATTTTACGTACGTTGATCCAGGAACCTCCAGAATGCCTTTATTAGTTGTAGGTAGTTCGTACTGCCAACTATTTATTTTGCCATCGTGTCAAGGTTTTTGGAATCGGCCTTCGGGAATAGCATTTGAATTTAACTCTGCATCAAGCCAAAAAGATCTCGCCTGCAGTGTAACAAAAGTTCTTGTTTGTAGAGTAACACAGTCCGACATACCTTAGCCAGTCTTACCATGCCAGCAGCGATTACCAACCCTTAGGAAAATGGAGCATACCACAGTATAACAAACTAATCTGTAGAGTAACAGAAGCCCTTGGTGGTACTGGTCGTTGCGGTCTCGGCGCAGCAAGTTCACACCTCTTCTGTGGCGGGACAGTCCTCCACGTCTTGGCCAGTCGCACCATGCCAGTAGCATCAAGAAGTCCGAAGCCGAAGGAATGGGAGACGTTGCGGCCAACGCCGTTCACTTTCCAGTCGCCGCCGAGGCTGAGGCGTTCCGGGCGGGCTGTGCGAACCACTGTTGAGAAAGGGGAGAAATGAAATTTGGCCTATGTAAAAATGTGGCTTATGCTGACAAAACCAGTTTAAACTGGCCTTTTGTGCTATTGAAACTTCCTAGTACGCTAGGCCAAGTCAAGGTTAAGGTCTTCCTCTGGGTTCTCTATTGTGTCACCTAACTTTTTTATCCATAATTTAAAGTGTCATAATGATAACATGCCATAAAATTGAAATCCCTAAATATAATATTTCCTAATTCCGTTTGTCATAAATATTACAATCAATAATATACAAAAGACATAAAACCGTTTTCAATAAAAGTTACAAGTCCAAAATACAATTCAATTAATTTTGGGTCAGAATAAAGCAGTTGTTTGAGAACATGTGGTTTTTGTAAGCAAGCAAGCATGCAGCATGCAACATGCAAGCAAGCATGCAACATGCAAGCAAGAATGCAGCACGCAAGCAAGCATGCGGCATGCAAGCAAACACGCAGCATGCAGCATGCAAGCAAGCACGCAGCATGCAAGCAAACAAGCAACATGCAAGCAAACATGCAACATGCAGCAGGCATGGTTTCTGTCTGGTTCGGCGCTGCAGGATTTTAAATTACACTCTAAGGGTAGAGCAGACAAGACTGCGTGGAGTCGGATTTACAGCGATTCATTTCTGTCACTTATACCTAATTTTTAGCAAATGTCGACTAAAAAATTTTATAAATGAACATTTGGAACAATACACATTATTTAACACAATAAGAGATTCAATTATTATAGTACTCGATATTATGACAGAATATTTTTATAACTAAAGATAATTATGTTAAACAAAATTACGGGATTTTGAATATGGTTACTGAAGTTTATAGCAAACGTGTTATGGATAATGATTTTCGGACAAACAATTTTAGGAGAAGAAAAAGAGTACCCTTCCTCTGATGTGCGGTCGAATTGTACATATTGGTGGTAATTTTATATTTTAGATATGCTCAGATTGCAATTGATGGAGAAGGTTTGGATAGCTACAAAAACCAATTGTATAATTGTTGTTTTCTTTGTTTCAGGATATCATTCACACATGGCACCAATAAGATACAGGGATAGCTGTAGGGATAACTAATATTCTAACGCGAACCTAATCTAGGATTCTAACACAATACACATTTACGAAGATACAATTTGAACAATACGATATATCCCAACAATTCCGAAGCATAATTGGATCTATTCTAGTAACTTGCAAGTCACAGATTCTATTCGCGCAAAGTCGCGCGTTAGTTCTCCTATTCTATTGTTGGTTTCATACTGTTTAGACTAAGTCTAAGTACGCGTAATATCAGTGTTATCTAACACTGATATTGCGCGTTCAATAATCTAAGTTACCAATCAGCTAAGCGTTTATTGGTAAATAGGTCATCAAGGGTGTACAGTACAAAACAATTTCTTAATATCTCTCGGCAAACTTCGTGATTCGTCAGTCGTCGTATTTATATCAGTTGCCCTTTCCCTTTGCACTCGGTGCAGACCGGACGCTTTCAATCAACTTGGAAGTATATAGAGTTGTTAATACTCTTAAAACACAATGCAATTTATTTAAAAGAAGCTGCTATTTTTACAGCTCTATATAATTTCACATGGAAATCAAAACAAAACAAAACAACGTACTCAGTTCTGAATTCAAATTATTATACAGGATAAATCTAATAATTGATGATCATGGAAGAGGCGTATTCTTTTGTATTCGATGATTGCCGATGGACATTAAGAAAATAGTTGTACAGCACAACTGATTCTGTGCCGAATGATAATATCATTGATTGCCACTGAGTGTATTCAGGTTCTGTGACCGCATAAGGTCGCATGGACCTATACATTACAGCTGTGAAACGTATTGATTTGTAATAAATATTGTTGAGTTTCTTCGTGGTTTTAATAAGTAGTTCGGTCCATTAGAGTGCATGCCTACTAAGTTGTGGTTAATTTAATTCCAGTTTCAAATAAACATTTAGCAAGAATTGTTTGTATACCTAGTAACGAATTATTTAGAAAAATAGGTAAGTAGTACTAAGGTCACCAAAAGTGGAAACCGAGAGATCCTTACCAAAATAGCATGTCAAACAAAACAAAAGCAGTTTTCAAGCTACGTTATGTAAAATACCCAATTCGGTCTAACTTGTCTTGGAACTCATGGACATTCGAAAACTTTGGCATTGAATAGGCCTAACGAAACAAAAGTTCTTTTAACAGACTTATATAACTGTTTAGGTAGAACCCTCGAGACAATTTGGCTCTAAACGGGGATCTTCCCGATGATCAGAGCTTTAAATGGAGTAGGTACCAAAAACATCAAAGCGACATCAAAAAAACGTTGGAATCAGCTTATAAACAAAGCCTCATACATAAATGATTGTGAAGCGTTCGACAAAGCTTTAATAAAGGGAGCACGTAAAACACGTATTTTCATACAGACCATGTTAGTTTTGCATTTTCGTTAATGGAAAATAATATGGTTCAGTAATTCTAGGCGTAATTAAATCTTAATCGATATTATTAAATTTTTGAATATTCGCAAATAAATGTATTTACGAAGCAGAATGCAAAATTAATTAAAGCTTCATTCAATACTGAAATACATCTCATGGAACTTTTTAACGGCTCCGTTTTTCTCGTGGCAAGCGCGACTGTCGAGAAGGGCATGAATATCGGAATCTCGTGATATCAGAATCTCGGAACGAAATTACCGATATTTCAATTCCGATACTGAGTGATCCAATATCGGAATCTCGGAATCAGAAAAAAACATTATTATTGCTCCTTGTGAACCGTCGAGCGAGAAAGCGCGGTTAAGCTCGTTCACTATGGTGATTAGCAGTGATCGGATAATCTATTTACTAACCGGGCGCTTATTTATTTAAACTTCACTTCATGATAAATTAATATGTGCCTTCACGAATGCCCTGATTTACAGTCACGAGATTGCGTAAAAATGTTACCTTTAAGGTTACACTAGTCGAAAATTCTTCCATACAAACGTAGTCTAGGGATTACTCCACTGTTTGACAATGAACGTTCAAAATAAAAAATGATATTAATTTGTCTCATCATTATCTAGCCCTGTATGGAAGCAAAAAAGTAAAAAAGAAAAATATTTGAAAGTTGAAGTTGTCAAAAGTTCCACATTTCGACACTAATTTTAACGCATTTTTGGGTTCGAATAAGTACCATAAGAAGACGGAAAATTGTAAAACTCCATACAGGGATAGATTAGTAGATCAACAATGCAAATCATTTTATTTTGAACAGATAGATTTAGTCGTTTTTTCATGATATCTAGACTGCCAAAGATCTGTTTATAAAATTTCGCGCGCTCGGTTTCGTCCTAAATCATTATCCATTTCGCTAAAAATTTGCAAAAGTGTGTTTTCGTACGCGAACTAGCTTCCTACTGCTCATCAAAGCTTCAATCTCTTCCGCACGTGTTGTCGGTTGATATAAAATGCATTTTAACCCCGCGCACAAAATAGTTCGTGCCGTCGACTAGTGTACCCTTAAGAGTACAAGTAAATATACAGATTCATAGAACCCGTTTCATAAGAGCTCGTGGCTAAATAATAACAGCCGCACGGGTCGATTATTAAGTTTAAGCAACGCTTGACGAGATCGGTCCGTAGATGGGTGACCATTTCAACATACGGAGTTTCCTCCGTGCCTCGGAAAGCACGTTAAGCCGTTGGTCCCTGCTCTCATTTGAAGATCTTTGACAGTCGTTACCGGTAGTCAGAAGCTTGAGATCTGACACCAGTCCTGCCCAGAGGTACCGTGTTATCCAGTTACTGGGTTGTGGAGGTCAGATAGGCAGTCGCTCCATGTAAAACACTGGTACTTAGCTGAATCCGGTAAGACTGGAAGCCAACCCGAATATAGTTTGGAAAAAGGCTAGGCAGATGATAGAACCCGTTGTAACAATGATATTGTCATTGACTAAAGCTTCAGCAGTAGACGTCTTCTGGCTGAAAGGACGATGATGATGCTAAGATAATTTATCATATTATTATGAGGCCTGTTTCGGAACGAGTACCTATCAATGTAATTTTTTTTTTCAAATTCATGTGTTACTTACTAGAAAATCTCAATAAATTAAAGCTTAATATTTTTCAGTCCTCTGCTTGTTTTGAATACAACAAATTAATCGATCCAATCACTAATCTGTTGAATAAATCAACTTCCACTACTTGACTACTATGTCTCTCATTATCATCATCATTTCAGCCAAAAGACGTCCACTGCTGAATATAGGCCTCCCCCAGGAGGCGTCGCCACATTGACCGATACTTATAATGGATTTATAAATCATTATTACTCACTACACTTATTGGCACTACTTTCAGATTGATTGATAAATATTTATTATCTGTTTTTTTTTTTGCATTATCCTTTTTAAGAAAGACATGATTAATATTCATTCCCTTCGCTCGCTTCGACTGTGAATAGACGTACTCATCGTTTACTTAAAAAATATATTTCTAAATAGAACTAACTTCTGTGCTAATTTATACCCTAACTAAAATAAAATAAGGATCATAACCAAGTCATAATACACGCGTGAGCACTTATCGCGTTACGTACCTACGATTCAAGAAACCACCGACTAGCATAGTATATGCGGGTTTTTCGGATAAATAAAAATGTCCCAGTCACCTTCAAAGACTAACAAATCGTCTCAACAAGATGTGTCTACTTACACTCCGGAGGATACTGAGTCCGCTCAGTCCAGAAGAAAAAGGAAGTTTTGCTTCGATTCTGACGAAATCTCGGAATTGGAATCCAGAATCCACGAACAAAATTCGAAGTTCGAATCCTTGCAAGAAAACATCAGCACTCTTAAAGGTCAGCTGGATGGTATGATAACTTCAAACGCACTATTGCTAAAAGCTTTGGAAGATGCGACTGCCACTAATAATCAGCTAAAACAAAGCTATAATACTGTAATTCTAGAAACCAGTGCAGCACACACAAAGATTGACCAGCTTGAAAATCGAATTGAAGAACTAGAGCGACGACAGCGGAGTACGATCATTGAAATTAAGAATGTGCCTATTTGTGAAAAGGAGGATGTCGTCGATATTGTGTCCAGAGTACATAAAGCCTTGGACTTAACGATACCTTCCCAAAACATTCGACAAGCGTACAGGAAGAAATCCCGCCAAAACAACACGATAGTAGTGGAATATCAGACACCCAAAATTCTTTTCAAAGTATTGAAGGCCCTAAAAACATTTAATAAGAATAACAAGCAGGATAAACTAAATTCTAAATCACTACAAGTTCCAGGTGAGAAACAACCGATTTACATTTCAGAATCATTAACTCCATCCGCTCGTAGATTTCACTATCTAGCTAGAGAAATGCAATAAAGTCATGGTTTCAAATATTGTTGGATATCTGGAGGACGTGTCTTTTTGAAGAAAAATGACAAAACATCTACAATCCAAATAAAATCCGAAGAACAAATCAAAGGCATTACTGCCGAAATCCCTAAAGCACAGGCTACTGTTAACATAAACACTGATGATTGACTAGCAGTTGTTTTTTTATCAAATGTCGGTTTATTGTTATTTTTTGGGTTTTCATTATTTTTTTATTATATTTTCATGCATGAATACTATTCCGAAATTATGATTTACCTATTTTATAAAATATTTATTGCAGATGGTTGTAACATAATTATATTTCAAAATTTTAATTGTCTACATACAAACACACAACACTACACTTTACATACTTCTATGATGGTCCCTCATATGTTGTTTTCTCTCTTCCCGGACTATCTTCGCTATAAAGCTGCCATAAATAAAAACTTACAAACTAATCATCAACAGTATGGATGACATTAGAAAATTGTCCTCTGACATTGATAATACTATCAATGTTGGACATTTGTAGCGTGGATATTCCGGAGAATTGTAAGCCGCACTTCGTAACTGATAACACCTATTGCATACTTACACAAAATATTAGAAGTCTAAATCATAATTTTAATGAACTACAAGTTTTACTGCACAGGTTAGATATTGAATTTGATTTTATTGTTTTGACGGAATGTTGGCTATCAGCAACTACACCAATACCGAATATTGATTCATATCAGGCTTTCTCGACAGCTACTAAGTTAAACCAAAATAACGGCATAGTGATTTATATCAAAGACGGACTAAAAACCTTAGTTGTAGAGAAAACACAGCCTGAGGACGAATTGAACTGCATGGTGGTCTTCCTAGAGAAGGAGGGGCTTTTCGTAATGAATTCCTTTTTTAAGAAGCAGCCTCAAAGGAAGTGGACGTGGCAAAGCCCCGACACTATGACCAAAAATGAGATAGACTTCATCATAACGGATAAAAAGCATATATTCAGGGATGTCTCAGTGATCAACAGGTTTAATACCGGCAGTGATCACAGACTTGTTCGAGGCTCTCTGAATATCAACTTCAAGCTTGAGAGAACTCGTTTGATGAAGTCTAGGCTCCGTCCAAACTTGCTCCAAACTATGTTGGGATCTGAAGCGTTCCAATCAGACCTGGAGAATCGGTTCGCTGTCTTGGAAACCACAGACGACGTTGACCAGACGCTCGACCAAACGGTGCAAATCCTCAGGGAGGAAGGTACGAGATTTTGTAAGATGCGGCGTACGGGCCGGAAGTCTAAACTTTCGGAATTGACTCTAAAGCTCATGACGGAGCGACGGGAAAATCCACCAGCCACTTCGCCAGAACAGCGGGCACTCAACAAAACTATTAGGAAACTGGTACGACGCGATCTCCGGCGATCCAATACGCTCTCTATAGAGAAAGCGATTGAGCAAAACCGGGGGTCAAAAGTGTTCTTCCAGCCACTTGGGAGGAGCCATCTGACGAAGCTGGCTAAATCGAGTGGGGATATCGTCGTTTCGAGGCCGGAGATTGTTTCAGAAGTTGAAAACTTCTACGGCCAACTGTACGCATCGCATGCATCTCGGCCTGATCCCGAAAATGAGGATTCTAGAGCCACCTTAACCCGCCATTTTACAGAAGACCTGCCTGAAGTAAGCCAAGATGAAATTGAGGCGGCTCTCAAACAGCTTAAAAATGGAAAAGCCCCGGGCGAGGACGGGATTACAACTGAGCTCCTGAAAGCGGGAGGACGCCCAGTATTGAAGGAGCTTGGGGGGCTCTTTAACTCTGTCCTGTTCTCTGGGAGAACTCCAGTGGCGTGGCAAAGAAGCGTGGTCGTTCTTTTCTTCAAAAAGGGTGACAAGACCCTTTTGAAGAATTACAGACCCATTTCGCTTCTTAGTCACGTTTATAAGTTGTTTTCGAGAGTCGTCACGAATCGTCTAGCGCGAAGACTCGACGAGTTTCAGCCACCGGAGCAGGCCGGATTCCGAGGAGGATACAGCACTATAGACCACATCCACACGTTGCGGCAAAGTATACAAAAGTCGGCAGAGTATAATCGGCCCCTGTGTTTTGCTTTTGTGGACTATGAGAAGGCTTTTGACTCCATCGAAACCTGGTCTGTTTTGGAGTCTATGCAGCGATGCCAAGTTGACTGGCGATACATCCAAGTGCTGAGATGTCTTTATGAAAACGCAACAATGACCGTCCAAAGTCAGGACCGGCAAACTAGGCATATCTCACTGCGTCGAGGGGTTAGACAAGGGGACGTAATTTCCCCGAAATTGTTTAGTAACGCAGTGGAGGATATGTTTAAGACGCTGGACTGGGAACGACGCGGCATTAATATAAACGGCGAGTACATCTCACACTTAAGATTTGCGGATGACATCGTCATAATGGCAGAGTCGGTGCACGACTTGCAGCAGATGCTGGATGGCCTAGCTGATTCTTCTGCACGCATCAGTCTCCGGATGAACTTGGATAAAACCCAGGTTATGTTCAATTCACACGTCACTCCGGGATCGATTGTTATCAATGGCGGTGCTCTTAAAGTTGTTCGAGAATACGTTTACCTCGGGCAAACTCTGCAGTTTGGTAAGAACAACCTTGAGAAGGAGGCTAGCAGAAGAATACAGCTGGGCTGGGCGGCGTTAGGAAAACTTCGTCGAGTTTTCTCGTCGCGCATCCCACAAAGCCTGAAGACTAAAGTCTTCAACCAGTGCGTCCTACCTGTTATGACCTACGGTGCCGAGACGTGGACACTCACAATACGGCTGGTTCATCAGTTCAAAGTTGCTCAGCGAGCTATGGAAAGGGCTATGCTCGGAGTCTCTCTAAGGGATCGAATCAGAAACGAGGTGATCCGGCAGAGAACCAAAGTAGTCGACATAGCTCACAGAATAAGTAAGCTGAAGTGGCAATGGGCCGGCCATGTAAGTCGTAGAACCGATGACCGTTGGGGTAAACGTGTTCTTGAGTGGAGGCCGCGAACTGGTAAACGTAAGGTAGGACGTCCTCAGGCTAGGTGGAGCGACGACCTTCGCAGGGTGGCTGGTAGAAGCTGGATGACAGTTGCCGAAAATCGAACCAAATGGCGTGCAATTGGAGAGGCCTATGTCCAGCAGTGGACTGCTATAGGCTGATGATGATGATGATGATGATGATGATGTGGTCAGTACAAATATAAATGAACTTGCGATTATAGCTATTTATAGACCCAGGCGGTCTTGCGTTTGTTCTCGGTCTTGCGTTTAGAAACATTGATAATTTTCTAACCGCCATAGACAACATTTTACAAAGTTATAAACACTACAAAACCATAATACTACTGGGAGACATTAACATCAATATACTGGATAATACTGGAAACAACTCAACCATATATATGGACCTTCTCGCGTTGCACGGCCTGCTTGCTACTCATGCACTGCCGACCCGGAACAATAATTGCCTAGACCACTGCTTCGCTAAAACCACCTGTTCTAATAGAACTATTGTCTGCCATTCCACTATTACTGATCATTCTTGTGTTATGATCTCGTTAAGTAACCTAAAAACATAAAATGTAAAACCTACACAAAAGTCGACTACGTTGCTGTAATTAATGATTTGAATCTGGTAGACTGGCGGGTCGTGTTAGATTCTGGCGATCCCGAGGTAGCAACGAATTCATTTCTGTCGACTATAAATGAATACATAAACAAACATAGTCGCACTTGCAAAACCACCCATAGAAAGCATACACTGAAGCCGTGGATTACGCCTGGGCTCTGTCGCTGTATGTACAATAGAGATCGCTTACACCATAAATTGAAAAAGGACCCGGATAACTTGACGCTTAAAATTACTTACACACGTTATCGTAATAAATGTAACAGTATACTAAAGAATATAAAAAAGGACTACTTTTCCGCACAAATAGATACTCACAAAAACAATTTAAAGAAACAATGGGCTATTTTAAAAGATATGTGTAGCCTCAATAAATCTTCTGTATCCACTGATCAGTTAATGACCATTAAAGCTAATCCAAAGGATTCTTTGGACGACATGAACAAGTACTTTGCAAACGTGGGAAGTCAATTGGCTGATAGTATACTAACCAGAGTTCACAAAACAGAACTTGATCTGGCAATGAGTGGTGGGTTCAGCACATGCGACACCCAATTCGTTTGTAATGTTACCAACAGATGAGGATGAAGTCAAGCAAACCATACTGAATTTAAAGTCTTCTAACTCGAGCAGATGGGACGGAATACCGTCAACAGTCCTGAAGTGGGGAGTGGAGTTCCTCTCCGCCCCTATAGCTGTGATCTGTAATATGTGTATAGCTAAGGGTAGATTTCCATCTGCGCTCAAAAAAGCCGTTATAATTCCCATACACAAGTCTGGGGACAGAGACTGTGTCTCAAACTATAGACCGATCTCACTATTACCCTCATTGTCAAAAGTCATCGAACGTATTATAAATTCAAGATTAAAAAAGTACTTAGAAACTAAAAACCTTCTATCAGCTAATCAATTTGGTTGTAGAGAAAACAAATCTACTGCTCAAGCAGAAGATAAGCTTACATCCTTTATTGCTGAAGGAATAGATAGGGGGGACAAAACAATTGCGAGAGTTGCAACAGAGTCAACAACTGCCTGAGTTGTTATGAGAAGGTGCAGTTTGGGGTACCGCAGGGCAGTATTTTGGGGCCCACGTTGTTCTTAATATACGTAAACGACTTGTGCAACCTCAAACTGAAACAAGGACAAATCGTCACGTTTGCAGACGATACGGCACTACTGTTTAGTGGGAGAACGTGGGCTGAAGTGAATCAACTAACCAACGATGGATGCTCCTTAGTAATGAAATGGCTAGATCTAAACCTACTTACGTTAAATATTAAAAAATCACAATATAGTGTGTGTAGTGCCCCAATGATGCTGTCCTTTCAGTGCGTGTCTGAAGGTTAGCAGCGTGGAACCTCGTCTCACTTCCAACTCCTCTCCTCCATTCACTCTTTATAATGCCAAGGAAAAGGAAACATACAAAATTTAAACAGCGGCTGCACTCCCTCCCCCACAAAGTGCACCTCACCAACATTCGAGGTCTGCACTCAAATCTCTCTGCAGTCCACTACCACCTGGAGACTGAGAAACCAGCGCTGCTTTTCCTTACGGAGACGCAGATAGCGAGTCCGTCAGACGTGTCGTACTTATCTTACCCAGGGTTTACCCTGGAGCACAATTTTAAACCGCGCGCGGGTGTGTGTATGTACGCCCGTGACGACACTTGCTATCGGCGTCTCCGTAACCTTGAAGACTCCAAATTCACAACGCTCTGGGTTCTGGTGGACACAGGTCTGGATAAAATTATCTACGCCTGTGTCTACCGTTTGCACAGTGGAGATCAGGAGACAACCAGGCTCACAGAGTACCTCAGTGAGGCGGCTGATGCGGCACAGCAGCGGTACCCTTCCGCGCAGTTAGTGTTACTGGGGGACTTTAATGCCCACCATCAGGAGTGGCTCTTCCCATACCAGTGCACTGACCATGCTGGACGGGAGATGCGTAAGCTTTCGCTAGCGCTAAACCTCACCCAGCTGGTCCAGGGGGCAACGAGGGTACCGGATGTTGATTCGCACACAGCAAATTGCTTGGACCTTCTGCTGACAACAGATCCAGACAGATACTCTGTGTCGATAGGTTCACCCTTAGGCAGTTCCGACCACTGTCTGGTGAAGTCTGTATCCGTCTATTCCCCGCCCGATCCCAGCCCAAGAGGCACCCGGCGGGTTTGGCGGTACAAGTCAGCAGATTGGGATGGTATGCGATCTTTCTTCGCATGCTATCCTTGGCAGCCTACTTGCTTTTCTTCGACTGATCCATCGTCGTGCGCGGACGCCGTGACGGATGTGTTGCGTCAGGGAATGGAGTACTACATTCCGTTCTCTGACGTAGATCAATGTCTAGCGAAGACCGGCCATGGTTTGGCGCCGAATGTAAGCGCGCCGACGCGCTTAAACATGGGGCGTACCTGGCTTGGGTCGACGCTCGATCGCGTAAGGCGAGTGACGTGGGTCTGAAGAAGAGGGCCTTCAACAGGGCTGCCAAGTCCTGCAAGTTAGTGTTGCGAAGGGCTCGGTTCGACCACATTGGCCGAATAGGGACCAAACTTGCTTCTTACCCAGCAGGTAGTAAAGCGTTTTGGTCTCTGGCTAAGTCGGTCGAGTCGAACTCCTGCCGTCCCTCACTACCACCACTGCTAAAACCCGACGGGTCGCTGGCCCACTCCACTAAGGATAAGGCAAATTTATTTGCATCTCTTTTTGCGGAATCTTCACGTCTGAATCCTAGTGACGCGCGGCCCCCTCCTTCTCCTGATGGATGCGTGACGAGTATGTCGGACATTCGTATCCATCAAAAGGACGTCCGTAGGGTGCTGCGCAACCTCGACGTGAACAAGGCTAGCGGCCCTGACGGAATACCAGCAATTGTTCTTAGAACCTGTGCGCCTGAACTGTCTCCGATCTTGACACGCCTATTCCGCCTTTCGTATAAGGCTGGAAAAGTGCCGAATGCTTGGAAGCAGGCTAACGTGCAGCCTGTGCCGAAGAAGGGCAGCCGAGCTGACCCGGCCAACTACAGACCCATATCTGTAACCTCAACAAGGGTAACAAGGTAGAGATGGTGGTCAAGCGCGAGCCTATATAAGATATAAAAAAAAAAAAAAAAAAAAATTGGAAGGAACATATTGTCACCTTAACAGCAAGGGTTAGAAAATTGGTATATATATATAAAAATATCCGAAACATTTGCCCATCGAAACTACTGCGATCGGTCTATTTGGCCCTATGTCAATCTATCTTGACCTATTGCATTACGGTATGGGGAAGGACAGCTAAGACTACCATGCTAATTTTGGAGAGAGCGCAACGCTTAGTTTTGAAGGTTATAAATTTTAGACGATATCGATACCCTACTCAGGCCCTTTATAAAGATATGTCAGTGCTTACTGTTAGGCAATTGTTGATTAAAAATCTAATTTTGCTGCAACATAAAAAACCACCCGACTTCATCCATAGGCGTAGAAAAGATTTAGTGTACTCAGTTCCGAAATGTAGAACATCGTTTGCTCAAAAGTTCTCTAAGTATCTTGGTCCAACTCTGTACAATAAGTTATCTAAAAATATAACTTTACGTGATTTGACTATTCGTCTGTGTAAAACTGCAATGGATAAATACTTTGTCACTCTAAATTACGAGAACACTGAGCGTCTGTTGGAGACCCTATCATAGTACCTAAACACACATTTTTTTTAATCACATTTTATGAACATTTAACAGTTACACTATCCAAATAAACATTTATTTATATAATGCGACCATTGTACCATTATTATCTTTTGTTTTAATTTTAATTTTTGTCATCAATGTTTTACCTAAAAAATTGTTGTCTGTAATTCTTACATATACTAAAAGATATTTTGATCTACCTGCATTACAATTAACATTAATAATTGAATCACATTGTAACTCCCAAATAAGGATGAATAATGTTATTTGTGAAGTAAGTGATTATTTATGTAACTAAGTGGAATTGTATACAAGTGTTGTGATTGTGAAAGTGGAGGAAGACTGTTCTACCGTGAGACAGTTAAAACTAGTACGGAGGACTGTGCGAATCATACTCGGGCAACCAAAAATACCCGCCTTTTTTTATTGTAATGTGCACCAACAATGTAATTATGTAAGTTTGGTTGTATTAATGATATTTTTATTTTTTGCAATAAATTTTAATTTTAATTTTTAATTTTAATTCTTTCTTGGGAACAAACGTGCAATTTAGTTAAATATAGTGCCCAATTACGCAGTCACTGGTGATTAGAGACAGACACAATGGAAAAGCCAATTATGTCGCGGCATAATCGTATTTTTTATTGGTATTCAATCCAACTTCATACTGAATTTGTGCAACTAACAAAAAACAAATTCGATATTTAACGAGAGTGCGCAATTCCTAAATTAATATCGGAATTCCGATATTGAGATCGAATATCGGAATTCAATATCGGAATTGAAAAACTTCCGATATTACATGCCCTCGTCGAGCGTGGTGTCCTGGGTTTGATTTTCTGTTCAAGTATAATGTGATATTGGAATTTTTCATTACGAACTTCTCAGTAACAGCCTAAAGCAGGTAAAACTATTGGTTCTGCGCTTGAAATTTCCCCGGTAGTGTTGGATTGCCATCCTATCGGACTATGAGAGTAAAGGAGAAAGTGCACCGGTGTTTGCGCTCACGCTTGTGCGCTATAATATCTTCGAATACGTTGGATAATCGCCGTTGATAGAGATTGACCACCGTGGCAGAAATTCGGTTGGCGGAGATTTTATTATTATTTTCATAAAAATATGTGAAAAGCCTTTGTGATGTCACATGTGAATGGAACTCAGCAATCTCTTAACGTAACCTTTCCGTACCTTTCCTTCTATACCTATAGAATCTAAACCAAGAAAATTCGGAATTTCCGAAACAGATTTCAACCCTAAGATGTAAATAGAGAATAAACTTTATCATAAGAATGTATTTATTTTGGACTCACCTGTATTCACCGAGAAGTTTGAAAAGGTGAGAAAACCCACATGGTCAGATTTCGCGCTCCATACTCGGGGAGAGGTTATTGGCCTTAATTGGATACAAACTTAGACTCCACGTTGCTAGTGAGAATTTTTTAATGTGAAAACCCAGTAACACATTTTCAACATAATTATGAATCGACCCAGAATACTAGTAGTCGTGTTTGCACCCACTAGACCAATGATTCCGAAGAGGTATTATTTTTTTACAACCAACGCTCAAAGGTTAATATAGATAGATCTATTATTAAGGATACTGAAATATTTGATCGTTTCTTATTTTACGATGTCGTAGTAACAATAACAAGGATCGGCCATTCGTCGTGCTTCAGCCAAAGTCGAAGGTCGAAAATAGCGCAGATAGCCGTAAAGAAAATTGCCAACGAAAGGATCGCGTGAATTGTTGCTAGGGCGGGTTAGAAACCCGCACAGATCATTGGTTTTACGTCCACATACTTTATATTTTATTATTTGTTGTACACATTATTGGTATTGCGAAATCTGTGAATAACTGAAGAACACGCTTATTGCCCTTTTCGGTTTATCGGCTTTTAGTATTATGTGAAATCAGTTGTTAGGTTTAAAAGCTGAGAGTCAATAAGGCTTGAATTCGAGTATAAATCTTATTATTACTCAATCTGTCACACTTATCGCAAATTTATTCGTCGTAACCTTCGGTTTTATAAACATCAAGTAAATCTACATTGAAAGTGGTATATAACTTTTCTTGTTGCTGTCCAATCGAGTTAGAATATCGTATAAATAAATGTATACAACCCATGCTGGGTTATTCGGCATCAAATTATTTTGAATTATCTGTTGGATGTCATAGATCGTCTCTAACAAGATGGCCTGAGAATAAATCGGCACTGTCCGTTAGTTTAAGTCTTAGTGGATTCGTGCCACAATGGAATGGTGTTCTATTCATACATAATTAAAACCCGGGAACTATGCCTGGATAGGGCAAGTGGGGCTTTTGATATTAGAGGTCTTGTGGTAAGCTAGTGAAATACCTTGGCAGCTCAGTGTGTTTCAAAACCATCATGTTGTATATTTACCAAGATATGCAGATGGATGGATGCTTTACAACCTAGTTCGAATAGTGAATGTTATCTGTGTTTGATCACTTATACACATAGACATTCTATATAAAGTACCTACTTCATATGTAAAAATGAATTCATAAACCGAATTATTTTTATCCTCATAAACCATGCCATCAACAAACAGCTAAATGTAAGGCTCCTTGTCTCTCATATCAATATGCCGATAACATCAAGGTATTTCGATAATTCTTTCCTTTGCTCATTTCCTGTTTCATTACAATCATTACCTACTCGAACTCCTATAGGTATCGTTTTATTGTAGTATCTTTAGCAAGTATTCAATACTAGCTTACGTGATTGTATACATAATTTTTTCTTTCGTTTGTCTGTTTATTTGTGCACGCATCACGTATAATGTACCAAACCAGTGTAGATAACTTTTATACATCAAAATTGTGCGTAACTTGAAGTATTATTTAGTTTTTGTTTCATCGCAATCGGTTCACTCAATCAAACGTTAGATGAATTTAAAGTGTTCAAGAAGTAAAATATCACAACACACGCAATTCAGATACTCGGACAGTTGAACTTCATATTCAATAGATGGCGTTGTGCATTTAAAATCATTTCCGAATGGTGGTGTTAAGATTCTCCGCGAAAGAATGACCCTAAAAAAAAATTGGTAGGTAGGGCAGGCCGGATGGTAAGTAGGGTAGGGTAGGCAGTTGATGGGTGCGAAGCCGGGGGCACAGCTAGTAAATTAATATATTAATAACGTGGAAAAAAACATGGTTCAAGTTTTCAGAAAGAAGAAGATGAAGAAGCCTTTGCCCAGCAATGGGACAGTAACTGACTGGAGTAATTCAAGATTATTTTGAGAACAATGTCCAAAATCTCGAACATGTATTAAAACTTACCAATATGCTGCATATCTCTCCAGGTAAGGTCCCTGTTGGCTTGCAAGGCTAACGCGCAGATGCCAGCAGCAAGCGGCGCAGAAGCTGACGTTCCCGTGTGTCCCGCCGTGCAAGAGTGATGCAGGTCTGTTGTGACCACCTGGATAGGAAGAATACGAGTTTAGATAGATTCCGAGGCTACATATGCTCACTTGTTTAGGGCCTCTGGATGCGCAGAGGTCTTCCAGAGCGATCAATAAGTGACAATCGCTCTCAAAGTGTTGTTTTTGTCACCAACGACTTTCAATAGGATAGGTACTTGTACCAATGTCAATCCTGTAGATAGGCACGGTACCCATTCGGTCAATGTATACAATTGTCACATTTCAATCATCATTATTGCTGATAGAATGTCATTTATACTCTAGCCAACATGAAGGTTCAATATTTACTAACAAAGCACTGACAACTGATAGCAGGGGTGAACAACATTTTTATTTTTAAGTTCGCTCTAAACTAATCTTCGAATCCTATGACATTGGATATTTTATGTTATCAAACCATGTTTCATTTGTACCTAGTCAGTTAAATCGATGTATAACAAACACAATATTTTATATGCTTTAAATCATTTGTTGTTGATTAGAGGGTAGCCCTAAAAAATCAACTGTTTTACTTTGTTAGTAAAAATTGTATCTTCAAAATGGCTGGAGTATAGGTCTTCTAATACATTAAAGATTTCGTGTACTGCACACTGTTACGCCATCCTCCATTTTATAAAAAAACTGATTACCATTTTTTTGTTTTAGTTCGTTCAATGACGTAGAAAAAAGCTTCTTAAGTACACAAATAAGTCATTTCTCAGAAAAGTACGGTGATAAGATCATCATTACATCGATTCCAAGAAAATGCCACTTCAAAATGGAAAGGTCAATCAAATCCAATCTTTGCTATTCTTGGTTAACTAAAATTCCATCGCTGTTATACAAACGTTTTCCGTTTAATTGTGTGGAGTTGCTAAGGAAACAACTATCTCTACTCAAACTGACAACAACGATTTGGATCTATTTTTATCGGAATTCTCGTTAACTACAAATCGAATCCCCTTCCTACTTCTGAAAAAAATAACGTATACCCCCATAAATAATAGCATAACAATACAAGAGGAATTGAAGGAAAAAGGAAATTGCTTATCTTGTTGTATGTGGAGTGTACAGGTTGTTTTAAAATAACACCAACTTGAATACGAATTTTCTTGCTGCTACAAAAACTGAAAATGCCTTTTATACTTTGTTATGTACTCATATATCGTTTTTAGCTGCGAAGTCTTTATACAAAAAAACTTATCCTGTTTTTAAAACTACATGCTTTTAGATTGAACTGGCAACAATAGACGATTATTTAGGTACGAGTAGCTTCCATTCGGAAATTGAATCTAGATTTCAGTTTTCACCTACAACAATGCCACCATGTTTTTCATTGACTACGCTTTTTATGGCGAATGACTCATTACTATTTTACTCTATTCTACTATCAAATAAAACAATAGAATTTGCATAGTTGTCATAACTTGAAAAGGTTGAAATTTGAATATTTATACTGTAAAGCTACTATTTTAAACAATCACTTTTGTGAGTGAATACCTAGTTTGTTTCAAGATACGTATTGGTGACTCATCGATGGTACCTATATCTACTTATAACTTTTTAGTCATTTCTTATATCTCGATATGAGGTTGAATAAGTATCCAACGGCTTCCATTCGAACCTAATAGTTCATCTATTCGGAACATTTTCGTGTTTCGTTTGACCCAAAAGTTTACACAACTTTGATTGAGTGGGCACGTCCTTTGTATTGTTACTAAAGGACGAACACTACATTTCACAGGCATCCTACGATGAATTAACGAGATCAACCTTATAATCTACATTGAAATGACATAATTTTATTTACATCGATCGTGTCCTGTGCTAAAAAGGCAAAGGGATGTTATATAGGTATTCTGAATAAAGTCGTGTAGGGACGGACGTTACTACTCTTAGGGTAAGTGGGATCGAGGCCTCAAATACGTAAAAAGGTAAAACCTTCAGTAAAAACATAATAATAGGGAGTTTCTTTTCGAAATCCGAAGGAGGGAATGAATACATTTCGTGTTGCTAGAAACATTTTTACTTTTAAATAATAGTAAAGCATTAGGATAACGAATCAAAGAAAATAAAACACTTTCAGCACGAGATGTGTAGTCATAACAAAGTGGGATAGTAAAAACATGCTGAGAATAGAAAGCGTGTCATTGATCTTGGACATCCCAAGTTAGATTGTCAGTTTTAATAGAGATCAAAGGAAACGAGAGAGCTACTTCAACTTTAGAATTTCTTATTTGGTTGAAATTAAATCTCGCAAACGAGAAATGCTATTTCTGAAGCTAATTTAATTATATACTACAGAGTTATACGCCCTAGAAGGACAAACACAGGCCTGATGCTAAAACCTTAATCAGAGATTTTATATACTCGATCGCATTAACGTTAATTTGTATCGACATTGGATAAGCGCTTTCTGGTGATACTACAGTGAAACAAAACTATTCCAAACGATTTGACATTATGCGAACGTTTAAATTAACGCGATTGAGCATGTAGGGTATATCCAGGATAGTTGCCCCAGGGGTATAGTTGCCTTGATTGTAATTACTCTAGTTTCGCGGATGAAACACATGTTACTTTATTTATCTATTGAGAGATTCTTTAACTACCACTAAGTTGACCGTATTTCATTTCTCTGTGCGATTGCATGGGACGGCTAGGTGCGATCAAAGTTTTTGCGGGATAAATGTTCTACTTTCTCGATGGGGCATCTATCAACGTAATTTATATGGATTACATAACTACTACTATCTTTTTGATTACATATCTACTATCCCCTTTAAGGGATAGATATCTCAAAATGTACTCTGACCGCAAAAATCGCCAAAACTCTGGAAATATCAAACACAATGTTTATAAATTTCATAAATTTGAAGGTAATAAACCAAAGTACATATCCGATTTACAAATAAAGAATCTTGCTTTTGATACTGAGAGGTAATTTCAAAAGTGCGACGACTATCCGGGGTTTACACTATACTAACTCGCACTAGGCCCTTAGATGAATGAACGTAAACAAGGTAAAAGGACTGTTTATGGATACGCAGGCGGCGTTCTTTGGTTTCTGTCCAACCCCATAAGAAAAAGGCGTGACTTCATGTATGTATGAATAAGTTTTACTCTCTGGTGTATTTCCAAACAACAGTCTATTATCGAAAAGGGTTAACTTTGTCAATACCAAACCAAAAAGTTACGCTAGCTATCTATTTCTGTTACCGCCAAGACGACAAAACTGATTTTGACAAATTATTCTTCCCATCAATTTGTCTTAGTGAAACGCCTGTCTTTAAGAATTACTTACTCCTTATAATAGCTGGACGAGACTGGATTATTTATTTTAATCATAAAGTATTAATGCTATGTCAAATATTTTGAAGAAGCTGAATAAACAAACTGCTATTCAGATTACTTTACGAGTCTGAAGAGGGGGAAACAACTGCAATCTTATTTACATGCGATCATTATTGGACAAGGAAAAAATCTCAAAAACCATTCTTTGTTTCTTTCCCTTTTCATTAGAAAGCAGGAGAATCCATCCGTAATGAGAATAAACATAGCTTACGTTATCATCCTTCTGCCTTTGTCTCATGTTACTCGGGGTTGCTGCAACACGTTTTTTTCTTCCATTCTTTGTCCTATCAAACGTCACGCTATCATTGACTCCATTTTCTTTCATATTGTTACTCACACAATCCATTAATGTGTTCTTTGACTTCCTCTCCATCCACAAAAAAAAAAATAGCAAACCGATAGATTTCAATGGTAAAGATGCTTCCATCCGAACGTTCATACACGGTCACCATAAAAGAAACACGACATTTTAATGACTCGCGCACACGACTACTCGCGAAGATAGCCGAACGCGTGGTTTACTCCGGTCTAGTATGAACTGACACTCACATCAGAAAAACGGGCGGTCCACCCTGTATATTACTATACTAGCTTCTGCCAGTGGCTCCGCCTATGTTTTAACATCCCAGGGGCAGATATAGCGTGATAAAACCTATGTGCTATTGCGGACCATAATCTATATCCGTGCCAAATTTTATCCAGATCCGTTGAGCCGTTCTGGCGTGACTGAGTAACAAACAAACATCTATACGTCCAAACTTTCACATTTATCATATAAGTAAGATAATTCAATGAACTTACCTGTTTTTCATTTATAGCCCCGCTGCTGTAAGTCGCCGCTAAAGTAGAACTGCACATCTCTGAGTACCAAGGCACTTCTCCTCTCTCAGTCGCCGAAGATATTGATAACGTCCATATTGAGTTGGTATAGCCATCGCAGTTGCAGTTGTCATGCTCCCGTCCGCCATTTCCTGAGGCCCAAACGAAAATGGAGCCTTTGCCGTTACGACCCTGTGACGGAAATAGAGGCATTAGTCTAGTCAGATGAGATACTTTTTCTTTTACCATGGCTACATATTGACACGCTAAGCTGCCATATCTTGGATGAAATTTAAAACAAAATTAACGTGACAAATGGTCAAACGCGCGTTAGAGGCTATGATTGGATGCATTTTCAACAACCAATCGCATCAATGACGCGTCATAAATTAAATACAAGTGTATTCAATTTATCGTCGATAATGTATTTCCAAAAACACCCTTGTTCATAGCTTATAGCCATATTTACATAGAATGATATTGGTGTTTGAATCACCATTTCCTTGAGTGTACCTTCATCCTTCATTTCTTTCGGTATATTACACACTCGATTCTTTGAAAAAATAGGGTAGTTTGAGAAGTATCAAAGTAGTTATATTTCCTAGTACATTTCAAACTCGTTTCTTCGAGGAAATAGGGCATTTTGGGAAACGTGACTCATGTGTGGCACTAGAGGTAGATTTATCAAATTTGTGTTAGTTCATGTCCAAGTTATTAGGTGGCGCTACGTGCCGCTTTTGGCAAGGCATTTCTCTTGGGCTTGAGAGCTGAGACAGTTGTGATAGATTAAGACTAACAAACAGTCGATTTGTTGACTTGTATGTTACATGGACCCGATATACTATAAAAATAAACGGAGACGTATCTTTTAAACTACCATCGATGGGTGTCATACCAATGTAGGTAGGTAGTAGGTTTTTTGAAATGCCTATTTCAAATAATTTTTTGAAAGTGTAAACGGAATTTTGTCGCCATTTTTTGCTGAAAATGAATACCTTTGTTTTCTATGAATAAACATTAAACAAATTACCGACGTGTTACTAAATACATAAACTAACGAGCTAAACGAATTTATTATGCTTTTCCGATAAATTTCACATTCACAAAGGCTTCTCGTAAAAAATTCTATTAATATTATTTTACATAAACAAAATGTTACTGTTTGGAACAAAAGGGTATAGCCGGGTAATCTACGGGCATTTTTATACCCATGGGGCCTCCGCATCGGCTGCCATCATAGACAATTTTTCGATACAATATTCCGTACGAAATAAATCATAGAGAAATTTCTGATTCCAATCACTAGGTTCGTATTTATCTGAACACGCTTGAATGATTGGTTTGACGTACTGCGGCACGGCATAAATGAAAATCCATTTTTTTAAATCGTTGCTTTATGAAGCGGAAACGTCACGGGATTGGCAAACGACGTACGAACGACGAACGTATTACGCCTCCAGCTGATCATATTCAAATGTCACGTCATTTGCCATTGCCGTGCCACACGACTGCACGATGGTTTTATAACACACCCGTGCCATAGATTTATACAACCCATTGAGCGAAAATTCCACATCTACATACATTTACATAAAGTCGATCTGTGTAAACGCGCGATTCAACAATCAAAAGGGTCAATTAAAAGTTTTCAGAAACAAAGCCGTGATGTGGCTGAAGTCTGGCTTCACAGTGTGTTAGAATAAAACCGCAGAGTGGAGAAAAAGACACTTGAAAATCCAAGCGTCTTTTTGTACGGTTCACTGAGCCCACATTTTGTTACGGGAACTTAGAAATCGTTTGTTATTGAAGAGCAGATAGAAATATGAGAGAATAAATATACAGGGAGACTTTTAATTCGTTGGCAATCTTTTAAGAGATTAGTTTAGACTAGGTACCAATAATTATGAAGAACTCTCACTTCGAGACATACTCAGTGATATGCAAAAAACATCGAGTTATACAAATATAAAATGTGCTGAAAAGCTGTTTTTTTTTCCGCCGAGTCGGGCTTGTATTATTTTATTCAAACCAAGCAATAGCAAATTGTACTTTTTATTTATTTGTGTTTTTAATACCTATAGATACTCGTAACATACCGTATACCGTCGTATAAACAGATTTCATTTTATAGCCCAAATTGTTTAATATTCGCTTTCATGCTCCCAGAAATACCCAAAGAATTAAATATAACCCCGTACTTCTTCATTAATACGAGATCACAGTGACGAGATATCGGATGCCGAGACGTATATCGTTAGCAAATAATTAGTAGATGTGCCGTGTGATTGACAGCTAAGCAGTCATTGACACCGGTCGCCTCGCCTCGCGGACTGCACAATTGAACGTGATTCGTCCGATCAATACTGTTCAGGTATTAACGGGGATAAATTTAGATTGGTCGAATGATTTGGTGTGGAGTAAATGATTGTTGTTTATTGGTTGGTATTTCATGCACAAATTAGGACTAATAGATAGGTGAGAGTATGTAGCCTTTGATAGAATCTAACTTAGTTTTGTACCTAAATACAAAGTATGAACTTGGCGAAAAAAACAGGGCAACATTGTAGATGTTTGACAGTCGTTACAGGTGGTCAGAAGCCTAAAACTCAGACAACCAGTCTTACCAAGAGGTATCGTCTTAGCCAGTAACTGGGTATCGTTCTCGCCAAACTTCTTGGGCCGCCCTGAAGTTGACTTTCCCGTGCGCGAAGCACGGCGCGGTGCTGTTTTTGTACGAGATTTACTACTGCGCCGCTATTGTAGCCAACTTCAGGGCGGCCAAGAATTTTGGTGAACTATAGTAGTAGGTTTGCAGGTTAAATTGAAAGCCACTCCATGTAAAATACGAGGTTGATTAGTGTATGACAATTTTGTATCAATAACGTAAACAATTATTGTTAAATGGTAATCTTGCACGCTTACTAGTGAAATTGAAGTCAATAACTACAAAAAACGAACTTCATTGTAGTCTTAGAGATGGCGTGCACGCGGCGCACGTAAACATCGTAGTATATCTTCCTGTCCATAGATGTCGCTTTTTATACTTTTCTAGGGGGTGAGGGTTCTCATGAGCTGTATGTTACACACACACTATAGACGGCACAAGTGTGCAAGCGAGAGAACATGATATGCACCGCCGTTTTAGATTCGTTTCTTTAATGAACCGGGTTATACTAAGGTGCATCAGGAGAAGCCGACCTCAACGTAGTTGGGCAATGGCTGGGCAGAAGATGGAAAACTTTGAACCAGGGGTCTACTCCCTATCTCCGTCAACGAAGTTACGGCCCCGGAATGGAAAAAACAAGTGTTAAATTATTTTTTTCAGACGGGTAAAACACATCGGGCGAAGGTAATAGGGAGTAGGTAATGCCCGTAACGAATGCCAAAACTACGGACTTCGTGCTTAGGGAGTAGGCCCCTGGACCTATTTTTATAGTCACTCAAAACTCACCTTCTTGAGAAGATTAAGTAAATAAACAAGTGATGCGTATTTTTTATACGCAAAAAAGTCTCATTCTCGCTATTCTCGGCCCATTTACCACGATACTACGCACTCAAAACTTTAAATAAAAGTAACATAAAAACTTGCGACGCAGGTGTATTAGGCGAAAAAGCAAAGTTTTTTTTTTCCCAGACTACATTACACGTTCTATTCAAATTCGAAACCTGAAAAAACCGCGGAAGGTAATAAAAAAACGTTAGCAAGAAAACTTTTTTTAAATATACTTCGTTTTATACAAACAAAAACCTTCAAGCTGTTTAGGGTTGAAAAAGGAAAACGACTTTATGTAAATTTTAGACTCTGTGAACACTTGATCATATAGTGTGAGAAATAAAGTGAGATTGAGAGAAAATAATTGCGTCATTACAGAAATTGCTTTAGCAGTGTCGCTTGCCTGCTCGGGTACCCTTCAGTAGGTAACTTCGTTTAAAATCGACGCGGATTACAAAAGGATTGAAAAGAAACCTTAAAACTGTCTAGATAGGTGCTAATGTCACGTGTCAGTGTAAAATTAATGAATTAAAGTACAGGATTCTACAGAGCTGGTGTTGTGACTTTTCATTACATTACCATTGTACGTAGGTACAGACGCGCAGAAAATGTTGTGAGAATCTAAAATGTTATTTATCCAGTAATTTCGTTTATATCTGAGACTCAGTACTACGTGATGACAGGTATATACACGAAGGAGTTCTTACATATTATGTAAATCAAGTGTTGCTGAAGGTCTACTCGGGTACTTGTATTTAATTTTGTGCTCACTTCAAGAAAACGAATATGATTTGTGCGAGGAAAATGGAACACTATTCTAGATGCTATATTTTTATGAAGTAGTTTTGTTATAAGTAAGTAACTTGAACTTGATAATTACTAATAATAATTTATTGCCAGCTAAAAGGAATATTACTTATATTGGATCATTTTATGAGTTAGGTAATAAAAGTACACGAAAAAAAATTGCAAAGCATTTTTTATCCTGAAAAACTAACAGTTTTATTGATATCTTAAGTTATTAATCCATATTTTTTCTTTCTGTTTTTAATGTTATTATTCAAGCGTTTTTCTTATTTTCAGAACTAACAATTTGCTTGAAAAAATGAATCAAAGCGTATTTTTTTTTGTCTAAAACTGAATCATTAAAAATATGTTTGATTTTTGTATATTTAATTAGTAACGTTGACAGTACAACCTGTTATCCTCTCAAAGGATATTAAAATAAGTATGAAAACATCAAAGCATTTCGATGTTTTATGTCTACTTTTGATCTCAACTACAGTGCCTATTTAAAAATAATTGGAAACAGAAACAGTTTAATATTTAATTTTATTAAAGTCACCTGAAACTTGTGTAAACGTAATTATTACTTTTAAGTAGGTAGGTAAAGATTTTCAAATTATGTTTTCTTTATTTATTCAATTTTCATTTTCCGTAGTTAAAAGATTAGAATATTTATTAAACATAGCTAGCTGCCACCCGCGGCTCCGTCCGAGTAAGGAAATTATCCCAAAGGAACCACCTACTACCTGGAAAAGTAGCCTGTGCTCATCCAGGTTATAATCTATCTGTGTACAAAATTTCATCCAAATCCGTTCTCCGTCAAACGTTTGCGTGATTATATACCCATCATCATCAGTCTTTTTAATGTTCCCACTGCTGGGACACAGGCCTCCTCTTTGTGAGAGGGAATGGGCCGTAATCCACCACACGGGCCCAATGCGGGTTGATGGATGTCACATGTATTCGAATGTTTGTTTCCAGGACATGCCGGTTTCCTCACGATGTTTTCCATCACTTTTACCTCATATACCCAAATTTAATTATTTAACAGCTTTAAATAATAATAATGTAAATTGGGTACCTACTACATATATTATGGGTTCTTGGTTATAGATTTCAATGGTCAGTCAGTCACTACTCAAGCACGCCTGTGGTCTTTGAGTCGGACACGTTGCCGTGGCTTTGATGTGAGCACGTTTGCCGTTAAAGTCAGTTAGGTAATACTACTGAGAAGTGGCGCTAGCGCCTGCTAACCCTTAATGGCAATAATACCCGCTTCAGTAAGATGAGGTTAATTTTATTAAAGGCGCATAAATGACTGATTGATCGGCTTCTATGTTCATATCGTTCAATTTGGTTCTAGATAAATATTTTGCTTTAAGAACGTTTCAAAAACCTACTTTGGTGCCAAATTGTGATAGGTTTTCACGCTAAAGTACAGTTTGAAAAATACTCATCTTCAAAAACAGTATGAAAAAGAAGAGAAAGAAAAAGAAGAAACCCCCGATGGGTTAGATATACAGAAATACCGCGCCCGGTATCTGTAAATACCATTTTAATACAAATGACCGTTTTGCGTTTTATAGATTGTAGAGCCTCCGCCAAAAACTTCTAAAGCGAATAGCTAGTTCATTTTTTATTCTGTTCGATCTTTAAATATCATCCAGTCAACTGTCTGGCTCATTTTCGTATTATTATTTCGTATTATTCATACATTTTAATAGGTGGCCCAATCTGGTTCAGTGGAGCGTGTATCATCACTAATTTGTTACCTACAAAACTATCTGTATGTGCAGATATCTTCCTATGTAGGTTCATCAATTTTCGAGATCATGCAGTATCTAGCAATAATAAAAGTAATACTGCTCACAAATTGTTTACTTTCAGGTCTTAGCCTAAAGCTACGTTGTCGAAGCACCGCTTACTATCGAAATGCCAAAAGTATTTGTTCTATTGGAGGTCGCCTTTGACCAGTAGGATAGTAGAGACTTTATTTGTAGTAGCTGTAAGCTGTGTTCTGTGACCCGTTTTGAAAGGTTTATAGGGGCCTGTTAACTTACAGGCACATGAGTAAGCTTTATCTCTGGGATGTTAGCATCTAAAGATACTTCTGATGCTGCAAATATCCATTTATTGTAGAATTACTACTTAGAGCAAGACTCATAGATCGCAAACTGCAGACAAACTAAAAACAGTAAGCGTTTCATTCCAGTGTAAACATTGAAAGCTTATAATTAAGGTTTATATTTGAATGGATCGCTAACTAAGAAAAGTCAAAGCACGATCTATAAATCCTGTCCTTATTTTAACATGGCCTTTATACAATTTTGAAACTATAAATCTTTTATTGAAATGAAACTATTAATCAGCACTTTTTAAACGTCAACATTTGCATAAAGCTTGTCCCCCAAATCCCACACACCCGTTACCTATCCCTGTATTTCAGCTGAGAAGAAGTGGCAAAAACGCCCTAACTATTATATAATAAAACTATACATGTAATAAAACGAATTGTATAATAAAACTATGTATGTAAAGCTAGTCAAATTTTGACCTTACCACCACCACACCACAACACCTAACACCTTCAATAAACGCCCTAGTAGCAAGTTCTCCTGGTCCATCAACAGTCTTCCCGTCGTCATCGGGTCCCCACGAAGCACTGTAGATGTCTACATGCTGAGGGTTTAGGCTTAAGGAGCGGGCTTTTACTGCGTCTGTGACGTCTCCGTCCAGCATTCGTTCTCCTGGGGAAAGATGATCTCGATTAATATGCGTGGAATTTATTTAAGACTAGTGACCCGTCCCGGCTTAGTACAGAGCAAATGTGTTGTCTCTTTCTGTAAGTAAAAACCAGCCAAGTGCGAGTCGGATTCTCGCACGAAGAGTTCCGTACCATTATCCGGCAAATATATAAATCGGCAAAAAAATCACGTTTGTTGTGTTAGAGCCCCACTGAAAAAAATATTTTATTCTGTTTTTAGTATTTTTTGTTATAGCGGCAACAAAAATACATCATCTGTGAAAATTTCAACTGTCTAGCTATCACGGTTCACGAGATACAGCCTGGTGACAGACGGACAGACAGACAGACGGATCACAGAGTCTTAGTAATAGGGTCCCGTTTTCACCCTTTGGGTACGGAACCTTAAAAACCAGCCAAGTGCGAGTCAGATTCGCGCACGAAGGGTTCCGTACCATTATCGCAAAAATCAGCAAAAAAGTCACGTTTGTTGTGTGAGAGCCCCACTTAAATATTTATTTTATTCTGTTTTTAGTATTTGTTGTTATAGCGGCAACAGAAATACATCATCTGTGAAAATTTCAACTGTCTAGCTATCACGGTTCATGAGATACAGCCTGGTGACAGACGGACAGACAGACAGACGGATCACAGTCTTAGTAATAGGGTCCCGTTTTTACTCTTTGGGTACGGAACCCTAAAAAATAAGAAGCGTCGGAGAAACACAGAGCCAGATAGCTACTTTGTTTTATACTATTTAGAGATAGAATCCCAAAGTATCAGCATGAGCTATTCCTATGGAAATAGTTTGTTTTATGCTATGGTGAAATCAGCAATCCAGTAAGGTACTGCACTTGAGCCGTAGTACGAATGATGAATATCAGCCATCAATTTCAAACCGAAAACATTATAAAACCATAAGAATACCTAGCCTCCCGTATGAAACAATAACTTTTATTTGGTATTTCTATTTTCCACGCCACATTGGAAAACTACCGGCCAGACTCTAATGGGTTATTCAAACTCGAAGGCGAACGTTAGTTAGGCAGGCTCGTGTGTTTTTCAAATTCTAAAGGACGTACGTGGGCGCGTGTCCGGACAAAAGCGTAATTAGCGTAAAATGTAAAAGTCCCTGACTAAAGATAAATGTTAATCCCAACAAAAACATGTTTTGTTATCCAGTTTGTAACAGTAATTCGTGTTAATTTAGAGTTCCGGGGATGTCAGCTTGGGTAATTTATTTCAGCTCATCCCAAGGGCCGCTGTTTTGAAATATTAGATGTAAAACTTCTATGTGTATCGCCGTGACACTTCCAGAATAATAAATTATGTCAGAAAGAGAATCTTATCATTTTATTACTTCTCCGTTCGTGTGATGAACATAAACTGTTTTATCACCATATAAACGCGCCCTGTGTCGGTAGTAAAACATAGCAAACGCATGTATGTAACTGGGTCTCTGAAATTCCCAGAATTTCATCTAGCTGCCTTTGATCACATGTTTGATATAAATTACAATTAGGGAGTCCTTTACAACGGATTTTATGATGTTAATATAAACCGAGGATTTCGCTGTGTAAATACAAAATATGTAGCTGACTATTCCGATAAATATTCAACTATGAACAAACAAGAGTGTTTGCGATGAAATCCCGAATTTATGCAACGAGACACGTTTGCACTGCAGATGTTAAAGATAAACAAAATTTTAACATAATGCTTGTTTCTAAGTAATGTTTATGTTCGGTTTTGGACCAACCTTTTTGAGAAAATATTTGCTGGCGGCTTATGAACCGTAGAATGTTGTATGTAAAGAAGTTGTGGGTGGAAATTGTTCGTTCCTACGATCTCCAAGAGGGCAATTGAACACCACCTACCTCGTCTCAACTCCCAGGTCAGCAGAAGACCTGCAGCATGCACGGCACTTCACAGATAGGCAGCCTGACGTTCTCTGGGTTCAAAGTTCTTGAAGATCGCACACCACACGGTAGTGAGTTCGCAAACACTCCCGATGCTGAAACGTTCAGCTTGAGACACGATCAAGGCAAGAGAGGAAGAAACGTTCATCCAGCTCAGGGCGCTAAGTCGTACTGCACGCCACGGATATATTGAACCGCGACGTAGATCGAGGGCAGGTTGGCGATGATTTACCAACTACCCTCAATTTGATAATAAGAATCGAACATACCCCCCACCGAAATCAATATGATTGATTTCGTTAAATGAATTATGTGTGTGGAATATGTTACACAAATAAAAGTTACTCAAACATAAATAAATTATGAATATACATACATGCGTGAGTGTGTTCAAAATGTAAAGTGTACACGGTAAAAAAAAAAAACTTAAATAACTATATATATAATATTGTGAAGGTAATTAATTTGCATAGGGTAATGGACAAACTTTATTTGTAGGTCTTTGAATTAATCCATTTTTAGTTTGGAGAGTTAAAACTCGATTTACTTTGTCGACACCACTATGTACCTTCTCAATCCGGGCTAAATTCCATTGAAGGGGCTTAGTTAAATGAAACTTCAGCAAAACTAAATCTCCAACCTTTAAGTTAGACGGAGTTGAAAACCACTTCGCTCTCTGCTGGAGAGTGTGGAGGTAGTCATCTGACCAACGCCTCCAAAAAGACTGTGAAGCTTTCTGGACGAATTGCCAATGTGACAATCTATTTTGAGGAACGTCCTCAAAGTCATATTCCGGTACAGCTAATAAGCTCTGACCAATGAGAAAATGACCCGCGGTCAACACTTCGAACTCGTTTGGGTTGTCAGACAAAGAACACAAAGGCCGTGAATTTAAAACGGCTTCAATCCTACAGAAAATTGTGCTTAATTCTTCAAAAGTGAGTGATCTGTCACCTATAGCACGGTAGAGGTGATATTTAGCAGATTTTATTCCTGCTTCCCAGAGTCCGCCCATGCTAGCAGCGTTAGGAGGGTTATTACGCCATTCTACATGACGTGACGTTAATCCATTGGAAATTTGATCAGCACCAGTTTTACTACTCCAGAAGTTCGCAACTTCTTTTAAATGTTTAGCTGCTGCAATAAAATTGGTGCCGCAATCAGAATATAAACAACTGCAAAGTCCGCGGCGAGCTACAAAGCGGTCGAATGCCGCCAAAAAGCAATCGCAACTTAAATCTGTTAGAACTTCTAAATGTACAGCCTTCGTTGAAAAACATACGAATAAGCATAAATATGACTTATGGACCTTTGCATTGCGTCTCAAACTCTCCTTTACAAAGAAAGGGCCACCCAAGTCACAACCAACGTGGTTGAAGACTTTACCAGGCTTTAGTCTGGGTGCGGGTAACGGACCCATTGCAGGCTGAATTGAGCTAGGTCGACATCGAAAACAATTCCTGCATTTTGACAAAACTGATCTTATCATTCTACGAGCACTAATGATCCAATAATTTTTACACAGTATGCCTTGTAAGGTGCGAGGCCCAACATGTAAATATAACTTGTGGTAATATTCAATAATTAAATTAGTCGTGTGACATTTAGGCAAGAGCACAGGGTGCTTAGTGTTATAAGGTAGATCGGAATGCACGAGTCTACCCCCCACCCTGAGGAAATTGTGAGAATCTACAAAGGGTGAAAGTTTACGAAGGGAAGCAAGGATTTTATTTTTATCCTTGAGCAACGCTTCGATTTCATGATGAAAATGATTTAATTGTATCACTCGAATTATTGTATGGCGAGCCTTTTTTAGCTCTGAAGCCCTGAGAGGCCCATATGTTCTTTCAGATGCCTTAGACTTGATGTTATTCATATACCTCTGCCACCAGGCCATAAGACGTTGCAATTTATTAAAAGATGAAATTTTATTAAATGTTTCTTCTAAGTTATTTTTAAATGATATATTTTTATCGTCACTCGTAGTTAAAACGAACGTATCACAATTAGTTTTAATATCAGGAATGGTAAATCCTTCCTTTATATAGAATGGTTTCATCGGCCATTGTTGTTGGCTTTCGTAAAGCCATGTTGGACCGTGAACCCAATCCGTAGCATATTTTACGAAGCGAGCTGGCATTGCTCCGCGCGAGCAAACGTCGGAAGCGTTATTTTCGCTGTTCACGTGAAACCAACAATTTGGTGGCACTACGGCGGTCACTTGACTAACACGGTTAGCCACAAAAGTTTTTAATTTATAAGGTGGCGTTTGCAGCCACGCTAAAACATTGTTTGAATCACCTAACGCAATAATGGAAACCTTAAAATCGGTTAAGTGTTGTACGACAAAACTAACTATCTTTGATAATAGAACCGCAGCTTCGAGCTCAAGCCTAGGAATTGACAAAATTGGATTGAGAGGCGCGACCTTAGATTTACTCATTAGTAACCTAACTTTCACGTGACCATCCTTATCTTGACTACGTAAGTAGATACAAGCTGCATAGCCACGTGATGACGCATCGCAGAATCCTATTAGCTGCACTTGACTGAAGTGAGGTATTAAAACATGACGCTCAATTCGCAATTGACCTAAAACTGGCAGTTCGGAAATAAACTTATTCCACTGGATGGTCAGCTCAGATGGCAATTGATCATCCCAACCAAGGCCGAGTTTCCAAAGATCTTGCATTATGCACTTTGCGACAAAAGTACATGGTGCGATAAAACCTACTGGGTCAAATATACTCGCGAGTAGTTTTAAAACAGAACGCTTAGTTTGTTTTGCGTCAGTTAAATTATAATTAAAAGAGAATGAGTCACACGAAGGTAACCATGTAAATCCTAAAACCTTGAGAGATGACGATAACGTATCGTCCTGAAAGTTGATGTTAGAAACCTGATCCGATTGCATTCTTGTTAGCAACTCAGGACAGTTACTAGCCCACTTTCTTAAATCAAATCCACCACTCTTAAGTAAGGAAATTAAATCGTCTTGCAACGTGCAAGCTTCTTCCAGGGTCTGGCAAGACCATAGGACATCGTCAACGTAAAAGCCTTTGGTCAGTACGTACGCCGCCTTGGATCTTGGCTCCACATCACCACGTGGCATGCTTTGATCTAGCTCATCCGAGGCTAACTGGTGCAACGTACGCACAGCAACAAAAGGTGCACTACGAAGACCGTAAGTATTTCGACTTAACTCATAAATACAAACCGAGTCCATAGGATTATCACGCCAGAGGATATGCTGGTACTTCCTGTCAGCAGGATCTATGATCACGCCTCGGTACATTTTTGACACGTCAGCAGTAAAACAGACATCGTAAAGCCTAAAATTTAATATTATGTTTGAAATATCTTGATGTAGCTTTCTACCGGTCAAAAGTGTATCATTCAGTGAAATACCAGAGCTTGTTTTTGAGAATCCATCAAACACTACACGCAAGGGCGTCGTAGTACTAGATGGACGCAACACACAATGGTGTGGGACAAATTAACCCGAAGGTTCAGTACCAGTGTATGGTACCATATGTCCAAGTGACTCGTACTCTTTCATAAAGTCGACGTAGGCCTTACGAAGGTCTGGAGACCGATCCAGACGTCGCTCAACCTGAAGCAGTCGCTTAAGAGCAGTATTATATGAATCACCGAGCGCCTCATGCTCAGGGTTCAATAAAATTGGGGAAACATATCTACCGATTTCATCACGATAGTGTTTCTCCATGTACATTTTTTCCGCTAATTCCTCTAACGGATCAATAGGAACTTCACACGGTAAAGATTCCACTTCCCACAAACGTTTGAGAGTTTCATTTAAATTATGTTCTTCGATAGTATACGATACTAACGATGTTGTAGACGCTACAACATTGCAATTGCTAGAGGATTGCATCTCTAGTCTTCCCATTATGACATAACCAAATACGCTGCTTAACGCGGCTGGTACATCGGAGTTTATTATCATCTTTTTTCCATCGTAAATGTACGGGAAAATGTCACCAGCCAAAATAATATAAATTGGCGATCTTTTATAAAACAACGGATCAGCTAAATGTAAGTCTTTAAAATCATCAACTACCTTTTGAGGTATTTTAACGGTAGGCATGTCCGAAGTCAGGTGAAGTAAAATTACTGCATTTAAATTAAAACAAGAAGTTGTACAACGTGACTTTAAAGTTAACGATACCATGCCATTATTCTTGACTAGTTCGCCACCGAGGCCTAGAATATTATAAGGACACTTTTTAGCAGATAATCCTAAACGTTGAAAGCAATTTTGTGTAATAAAGTTTGACTGCGCACCTGAATCTATTAAAACACGCACAGCTTGGTAGTTGTTAAATGAATCCAACACATGTACAACAGCTGTTCCCAATATGACTGCATAGCTAAGTGTGGATGCTAAGTGATTGACAGTATCATTGATAACAGCGGCGGACGCTTGCATTCCGCATGACGACACCGTCGCGGGCGCCTGTTCGACTACGGTGGGAACAGAATAACAAACCGGCTTAGGTCCGCTATCGCTCGCTTCCCGATGCAATAGAACATGATGCGGCTCCTTACAAACATAACATCTAAATTCACTTTTGCATTCTTGCATCGTATGATTCGGTTTTAAGCAATTGTGGCATAACTTTATTTCATTAGCACGGCTAATGCGTTGTGTATTAGTCAGATCACGAAACTTATTACACCTAAAAATCATATGATTCTCTCCACAATGTAAACATGACAATTTTGAGCTTGAAGTTACATGCGAATAATTATTTTTATTCTGCCTACTAGGCGGGAATTGTTTACGCTGACTGGTTTTCTGTGCACTTGAACTCGATGAATAGGATGCAGAATGACTTAAAACTTTTATATGATTTTGAACGAAACTAATTACATCTGAAAAATTAGGAATAGTTTTTTGATTTATGTTTTGTTCAAAGATTTTACGTGTATGGGGATCTAAAGCCCTCAAAGCAATATGACACATTATATAACTATTCAAATTCTTAATGTTTAACGCTTCTATAGCTTTGTATGAATGGTCAAAGGTTTCGATAAATGAGTTCAAATGATCAGTTGATTCTCTTTGCAGCGGCGAAAAAGTTAACATTTTGTCTAAGTACCTACCAGCTAACATTCTGTTATCTTGATATTTATCAAGAAGACTTTGCCAAACGAGTTCGTAGTTATTCGCAGAAATAGGCACACTCTTTACAATATTTAATGCAGAACCTTTTGTGCATGACAACAAATAGTGAAATTTATCTATTTTTGGAATACTTGTCTGATTATGAACTAAAGAACAGAATGTCTCGAAAATGTATTAAAATTTTCAATGTCACCATCGAATGTAAAAAGTTCTAACTTAGGAAGTCTTGGTCTTGACTCCACAGAGCGCGAAGTATCTTCAACCTTATTACTATAGCCAGAAGGTTCACATTTCGATGCACATAGCTTAACTCGAAAATATAAATCATCAAAACCTTTCAATTCATGATTACGAAGGAATGACTTAGGGTCATATTCAAGTTCCTTTTCAAGAATCTCAACGATAAGACTTTCAAAAGAAGTACGTAAATTATCAATATCAGCCACGTGCATCAAAAATAATTCTTTCGATGCGGGATCCGAAATATCCTTTGACAGATCATAAGCACTTTGCATTCGCTCAAATATTCGTTGTTTTTTATTAATTAACACTATTAATTCGTTACTTTGGCACGCTTCAGCTACTTCTTTCATTTCTTTACTTCTGGTAACTGGTCGCGCCATTTTGTTTTATCTACAACGCAGATGGCGTGGTCAAAGTAAAATGAACGAATACGGAATACTTGTACGAATGTTATTGCAAATTAATTACCAACACACCAAATGTTATGTACGATTTATAAATATATACGTGTATGATGTGTAAAGATGAAACTATAATAGAATTAATACGACACTGACACGGTCAGAATCTGAAGGGAACGGGTGAACAGAACGTCTGTAATCACGCTATCGCTAGCTACGAGCTAGGTAGAAAATTATCTAGCACGGCTAGAATTGAACTACGAGTTCGAGGGTTCATATGCCATCAGGCTCTGAAGGACCACTTTTGGTTGTTCGGTTTTGGACCAACCTTTTTGAGAAAATATTTGCTGGCGGCTTATGAACCGTAGAATGTTGTATGTAAAGAAGTTGTGGGTGGAAATTGTTCGTTCCTACGATCTCCAAGAGGGCAATTGAACACCACCTACCTCGTCTCAACTCCCAGGTCAGCAGAAGACCTGCAGCATGCACGGCACTTCACAGATAGGCAGCCTGACGTTCTCTGGGTTCAAAGTTCTTGAAGATCGCACACCACACGGTAGTGAGTTCGCAAACACTCCCGATGCTGAAACGTTCAGCTTGAGACACGATCAAGGCAAGAGAGGAAGAAACGTTCATCCAGCTCAGGGCGCTAATTCGTACTGCACGCCACGGATATATTGAACCGCGACGTAGATCGAGGGCAGGTTGGCGATGATTTACCAACTACCCTCAATTTGATAATAAGAATCGAACAGTTTACATAAGGGTGGCCAATGCGATAAACTTTCAAGTTATAATGCGTAGAAATGGTTCAAGCGTACAAGTTAAACACTGTTTGCAAAGCGAGTTACACAAACGAATATACTTTGTAGCTACGCAGACTCGCTAATAACTTTTTATCCCGAAGCGTTTTCATATCGCTACACAGAACAGTCTGACGCGGAAAAGTTCATACTTTCTCATTTGTACAAACATTTCGCCGAATACAATTTATGAGAACTTTTCATCGTCGCTTTGGCAAAAGATATGGCTATCTTTGTGATGACGACGACGAACGTGTGAAAGTGATGTTGAAAAGTTTGGTGTGTATACGATATTTATTAATTTAACCAGAATATGATTTTGTTAATTTTACTATTTAAAAAACCGGTCAAGTGCGTGTCAGACTTACATTTGGGGTTCTACCCCTCCACCACCTAAAGTCTACTACCACTGTTCTTATTCTTGTAATGTAATGTTTGTATGTCGTTTTGTGGTAATTAAATATAATTCTATCTTTCTTTTTTTTAAGGTTCCGTACCAAATCGCAAAATTAAGTTGGTTGTAATAGGAAAAATGAGGGAATTTCTGTATTATCAATATATTAGTAGTTGTTAGTAAAATATAATTACGTAATAGTAAACATTATCATGGTCATATAGGTCAATGGGAAGTTACAAATTCTTCGGAACAAAATTTTGTAAAAAACATAATTGGAAAACAAAAGAATGAAAAGACACCACTTTTCATTTCTTTGTTTGCCAATATTTTTTTAAACAAAAGTTACAGTATTTATCTACTCAACGAGCTATAAACAACGATACCCCATTCAATGGGGATTGTAATTTTTTTTTCACGCTTCTATTAATCTCTATCTAACTCTGCTCTCAAAACTTAAAAAATTTTTTTGACAATTTGTATGGCTTCGGGCACAAAGTACGTAAGCGGTAGCGCGCCGTTCCTATTTTGTGCTTTGGGTCAACAAGATGCTTACAATGTGAACATTTTGAACGGTTTGGCTTTAAAACCCGTATGAAAGACGACAGACAGACGGAAGGACACGTGAGTGACAGCAATAGGGTTCCGTTTGGACCCTTCGGGTACGGAACCCTAAAAATGGCAACTTTAATTATTGAACCCTACACACGGATTTTGTATTCGTTATAATTAAATATTACAGAAATACTTAGTTAAAATTTCACACCATTCAAGAATGTTGAAAGTATTCATTCCTGAATATTCGCTACGCGCCAAATACCGTACGATCGTTTTCTGTTCCGATAAAATAAAAAACATATGAACTGATTAAATATTTTCACTTTTATCCGTTGTGTATCTCAGATATTATGAACTTAATATTCAGCACAAAACCGTCAGTATGTACCCATTTTATCGGCATTTTACAACCCACATTATATACCAGCTGTTCATATAAAAAAACGTAATAAAATCTTACGAGGCAACATAAAAACATGCATGGATCTGTATTGCCCAATAATGCGGTATTGGACCAGGTTGCCTAATGAGCAATCTGAATCTAAGCCTAAATTTAGACTAAGATGAAACATATTGTATTCAATATTTTTTTATAGTTAAATTTTTATTTATAATGTGTTTATTGATGACTTTTGTAATGTATATCTTATTGTAATCTTTTAATTAATATGTAATGTATCATTTTTTTTTTAATTTCACTTGTATGCATATGGACTGGTGCCGAAATAAATGAATTTTATTGTATTTATGAAGTTGATGTTATCCCTATGTATAACAAAAAAATAACAGTGAAGGAAAACATCGTGAGGAAACCGGCATGTCCTAGAACCAAAAATTCTAAGACATGTGACATCCGCCAACCCGCACTGGGCCCGCTAAGTGAATTACGGCGCATTCCCTCTCACAGTGAGAAGGGTTGTGTCCCAGCAGTGGGAACATTAATAGGCTCAAGATGACAAAAAAATATTTAAACGCAAACCTACTAGTGGGCGGATATAGTAGAGCAGTGGACAGTATAGCTCATAATGACATCGACAGCAACCTGCACTCAAGTGATCCATGATTACCTTTTTTTTTTTTTTTTTTTTTTAGGGTGGGAAATCATCCTATGACTTCTCCCGCTCTGGGTGAGGCGGGAGGGCGTGTCAGACTTTTACTGACTAAAACCCACCCGTGTTCCTTCAGTTGCTTGAGCCAGGGCCGCGGTAACTCTTTTTCAAATTTATCCGCGACCCAGACAGGCATCGGCCTTCGCGGACCCCGTCAGTTCTGCTGACATCTCTTTGAGGCGCGCGTGGAACACAACGCGCCGTCGACTCGGGCTTGGTCCTTATCGGACGGCGAGCTACCCATTACTCGCCGTTCGCAAGCCCGCGCCTACGGTGGCCGGGAATCGGCTTGCGACTCCCGACGCCCAGGGCGTCTCCTGCGGTGGCTAGGAGCGTGAGGACGTCTCCGTTGCGTCTCCCTCACGCGTTCCGCCTCCTCCTTCGCGAGCATTACTGCTTCGCAGAAGGCGGAGACAGCTTCCCATGCCCTCTCGCTCCGTAACATGGCCTGAACCAGGGCCGGACGCGAGAGGTTGCCACCGCCGATCGCCTCCACGAGGACACGGCGGTGCCCAGCCCAAGCAGGGCAGACCTCCACCGTATGCTCCACCGTGTCCTCCGGGCGATCCACACAATGGTGACACCCGGGCGTTTCCTCCCGCCTAATCCTGAACAGGAACCTCCCGAAACAGCCGTGTCCGGTGAGGACCTGCGTCAGGCGGAAGGTGAGGACGCCGTGGCGCCTCTCAAGCCACTCCTCAAAGAGGGGCCTTATCGCCGCAATTGTGGCGTGCCCAGCGCTGGGTTGCGACAGTCGCTCTCTCCATGTCGCCATGAGATCTTGCCGGAGCTCTGTCCGCCGAGCCGCGATTTGTCGCGGCCACGGAGTTTCGCCCCGGCGTTTCGCCTCCTCGCGCCATTCCCAAATGTGCGCGAGGACTTTTGCCTCCAGATCCCATGGCGGCAATCCAGCAAGGAGGCTCGCCGCCTCACCAGAGACCGTGCGGTATCCCCGGACCAGCCGGATGGCCATGACCCTTTGGGACGCGTTCAACCGGCGGACTGGTCGCCGTCTCAGGGAACGCGCCCACACCGGGGCTCCATAAAGAGCCATGGACCGCACGACCCCCGCGTAGAGCCGCCGGCAGGAGGCGTTTGGACCCCCCAGATTGGGCAGGAGCCGCTTGAGGGCAGCCCCGGCCCGTTCCAGTCTGGGAGCCAAACGTCGGAAATGCTCCACGAAATTCCACCGGCTGTCGAGAACGAGTCCCAGGTACTTCATCGTCGACCCGACGCCGATGTGAACCCCTCCTACCGTTATTTGGGAACCCGGCGGTGGCGCGTTCCGAGGACCATGAAAACACATGGCCTCGGACTTGTGCAGGGCCACCTCGAGTCCCAATTGCCGGATCCTCTCAACGACTGTCGCAACCCCGCGTGTCGCTATTGCAGCTGCCGCCTGGTACGACCTCCCTTGCGCCAAGACCAGCGTGTCGTCTGCGTAGCAAATTACGCTGACGCCGCTAGGGAGGTCGGCGCGCAGCACCCAGTCGTACCCGATGTCCCACAGATGCGGCCCCAAGACCGATCCCTGTGGGACACCGCACGACATCTCTCGCTGGTTCCACTCTCCCTGGTGACCGGGGTAGATGACGGCCCTGTCCGTCAAATAGGCCTCGACCACGCGACAGAGGTAGGGCGGCATCCGGTGATACCAGAGTGCCTCCCTGATGCAACTCCAGGGCAAGGTGTTGAAGGCATTGGCGATGTCTAAAGACACCGCCAAGACGGCCCCACCCCGGGCCACTGCATCCCCCGTCGTGAGGGCTCGCACGCGCATGATGGCGTCCACCGTTGAGCGCCCCCTGTGAAAGCCAAACTGGCTCTCCGCCAGATCCGGCCCCACCCGCACCAGCTGCCCAACGAGGCGGTCTGCAATAACTCTTTCAAAGAGCTTGCCCACCTCATCGAGCAGTACAATGGGCCGGATCCATGATTACCTGCAAATAATATTACGGCCAATTGGACAAAGCCATTTAGACTTCATTGCATAAATAAAACACGACGAAGCAAAACTCCTTATTAACTAGATTCTCGACGATCTATCTTACTTAATATTTCTTGCGTATCGAATATATTAAGTCAAGCTGAACTATTCTTTATTACGCATTCATAAATTGTCGTATAAAACATCGAAGTTGATCTATCTTCTTTATGTCTTGTAGTCTGTAATCCGTTGGATGTTATTGATGATGTCACGTTTTTTGAACGACACTAAGCCATGAGAATATCAATTGGTGGTAAACTAAGGTCCTTTTTATAAACAGAATATTTTGGCCAAAGAAAAATGCTACGACTCTAAACATTGATCACTATATTTTTTTTACCCGACTACGGCGCCGCAAAGTGTTTGTTGATCGTTATATATGTATGTATGTATGCATTTATGTTCATTTGTTCCCTCAGGTTCTGCAAAAACTTAAAATACTTTAAATAAAAATGAATACCAAAAACTAAAACCCGACTAACAAAAAATCACGCTCTGGAAAATATGAAACAAGAAAATATTCCCGCAAATTTACCGTGGTCGTTTGCCATTTAACGTGACAAAACAATACATTCTGCAAAGTAGCATACGACCATGGTACATTTACGGGAATATTTTCATACTTTTTAGAGCGTGATTTTTTTGTAAGCGTGTTTTACTTTTTTAACGTATTGTTTAATCATCTGCGTTTGTGGGAAAATATCTTGAGGAAACTGGGATTCCTTGATTCATAGAATGTTTAGCATTCGACGATTCACCAGCCCGCACTGGACCCTTGTGGTAGGTCAAGACATATTCTCTCTCTTAGAGAGTAGGCCCGTCTTCCCGAGTGGTAATGTTTTATGCTGATTACGCTAAGATATGCGTTTGTATGTACTAAAGTGTCATTGTAGGACTTAGGCTTCTATAATTATATGTCACTTCAGCCTCTTTTATCAATCCTTAACTAATCGATCCGAAAAGATAATGGCAGGTTGTAGTCTCCTTTCATGCTAGGTTCATGTTTTAGACAGACCGACAGCTTGACAATAGAAAAGTTGTAAACGGTTTTATTGAAATAAATAGTTTGAACAATTCAAGAAAACTCTGTAAATTGCAATTTTTCTTTTGTAATTACTAGAGCAATAAGTAATGTGTCGTAAGTTTCACACTATGTTTTAAAAGAATCTACTCCATACACAGTTAGCACTTACATCCAAAATGACCTAAGACACATCTTGACAACGCACTCTGAGAGCACATCAGTCGTGCAAAGTGTGAGTATTAGAGCACTTGTACAATCTGGAGGACAATGGTCTGTGTTTGTCACTCTTTAAGCATCCATTAGATAGTCCATGACTAGGAACTGTTGTTATAAATATTACTACATATTTCAAATAAGGATACATGGAAGTATACGCGATATTTTCTGTTAGGCGTAAAAATATGGCTACTAAACACATCACGTTGATATGACTAAAGCAACTTCAAAATCGTCCCAAGACAAACAAAATAACATAATAAAGAACAAATGAAAAACATAGTCAGGCTTGCTGAAAAGACGACAAGGGTCAGTTTTAGTCACTCATTTAGCCCACGAGTCTGCCGCAGCTGTTAACCTTTTCAGCACATTCGAGTTGCGGTCTGAGGGTCCAAGTCGTGCGAGTTCATCTACTATACTAATATTATAAAGAGGTCAAGTTTGTGAGTTTGTGTGTTTGTGACGTTGTAAGGGGTAATTTCTGAATCTGTTGAACCGATTTTGAAAATTCTTTCACCAGTATAAAGGTTCATTATTCCTGAGTTTCATAAACTACAATATATTTTCAAAATAATTAGAGATCCTTATGAAAATTGCAATAATGTGACCCAAGGTAGCAAAATGTTGCCTATAAAATTCATTCCTTGGCGTGCGCTAAGAAAACTATTGATGATAGATAAAAATTATTAGGTAGGTAGGTAGGGTAGGTAGGGTAGGCAGGGTAGACAGAGTAGGCAGGGTAGGCAGAGTAGGCAGGGTAGGGTAGGTAGGTCGCCAGTTGACGGGAGTGAAACCGCGGGGGTCAGCCAGTCTATATATTTACTATACTATATCTATACTTAAAGCTGAAGAGTTTGTTTGTTTGTTTGAACGCGCTAATCTCAGGAACTACTGGTTGGAATTGAAAAATTATTTTTGTGTTAGATAGTCCATTTATCCAGATAGGCTATATAACGTCACGCTACAACTAATAGGAGCCGAGCATAAATGAAAAATGTTGCAAAAACGGGCAAAAATATTCCTTTTTGAGAGCTTTTGTTGCGTGCGCTGCGTAAACGGTTTAAGTTACGCAAATATAATGTGTGATGGAAATGTTCTTATTTAAAAGTTCAAAAAAAAAGTCCGCGACAGCATATGTCTATCTTTTAAGATTGACTCACAATAGCAGCTTTTATGTTCTAAATTTTAATTAGATCGCCGCCGCTGGTAGAAACAAAAGTTGGTTACATTCGTATGGAAGTATATTATTTCTTATTCAAATAAATAGTTCAACAAATTGGTAGGTAGGGTAGGGAGGTTAGGGTAGGTAGGGTAGGGAAGGTAGGGTAGGGTAGGTAGGTTAGGGTAGGTAGGGTAGGGTAGGTAGGGTAGGGTTGGTTGGGTAGGGTAGGTAGGGTAAGGTAGGTTGGGTAGGGCTTTTTTTTTTTTTTTTTAATTGAAGACGGCGCCTACCACTCCGCGCACGCAAGGCGGAGTTTGCGAACTAGGGAGATTCCACGGACATAGTCCGAGACCTTGAGACTCATCTTTATTCGAGATCAATTTGTACATTATTTTTATTCTCTATTACATTTTTACTCTGTCACATGACGAGTTCTTAAATTATATTATTATTATATTATATAAAGCTGGATTACCACTCACTGACATAATTGTTCTCCCAGATGGTGAAGGGGGAGGTGGGTATATTTTGTCAGATTCGTAAACAAGTAACTCTCGCGAGTATGGGAAAAGTCCCAAACCTCCCCTTTTCCTCCCTCCTCCTGCCCCCCTCTATCGTATCTCGGAAACTAAGGTACCCGTATTCTGTTTTTTTACGGATTCGTTTAGAGGAGGCTCGGAAAAGTAAAGACCATTTTTCAAAGTTGACCCCCTCGCCCCCCTTCTCCCCCCCTTTAAGCGGATCTCGGAAGTTGAGAGACTTGGAACATTTCTTTTTTCAGATTCATATAGAGGGGCAATGCTTTAGTCACAAACGAACCAGTTTTCAAAGTTGACCCCCTTGCCTCCCTTCTCCCCCCTCCCCCCCCCCCCCGTTTTGGCGAATCTTATTTTTTTTTTACGGATTCAGCGTAGGGATCCCGAGTGGAGCGAACCTACGAGACCGAGTGCAGCGCAGGGGGGAGGTGGCGAGCGGAGCGAGCCGGCGACCTCCGTAGCGTAGCGAAGGTTGAGTGGGTGAAGCGAAACTCAGTGCCTGGCGACGACAAGCAAACATAAGGGTTATGTTTTTTGGAACACAGTGTAGGGTAGGTGTAGGGTAGGTGTAGGGTAGGTGTAGGGTAGGTGTAGGGTAATGTGTAGGGTAGGTGTAGGGTAGGTGTAGGGTAGGTGTAGGGTAGGTGTAGGGTAGGTGTAGGGTAGGTGTAGGATAGGTGTAGGGTAGGTGTAGGGTAGGTGTAGGGTAGGTGTAGGGACAACAACACGCGGGTGTAGGGACAACAACACGCGAGCTGCTTGCAGCTCGCGCACCAAGCAAATACTAGTTATACTATATAAAACTGCATTACCACTGACTGACTCACTCACTGACTCATTGACATAATTGTTCTCCCAGATGGTGGAGGGGGAGGTGGGTATATTTTGACAGATTCGTAAACAAGTAACTCCCGTGAGTATGGGAAAAGTCCCAAACCTCCCCTTTTCCTCCCCCCTCCTCCCCCCCTCTATCGTATCTCGGAAACTAAGGTACCCGTAGTATGTTTTTTTTACGGATTCGTTTAGAGGAGGCTCGGAAAAGTAAAAACCATTTTTCAAAGTTGACCCCCTCGCCCCCCTTCTCCCCCCCTTTAAGCGGATCTCGAAAGTTGAGAGACTTGGAACATTTCTTTTTTCAGATTCATATAAAGGGGCAATGCTTTAGTCACAAACGAACCAGTTTTCATAGTTGACCCCCTTGCCCCCCTTCTCCCCCCTCCCCCCCCGTTTTGGCGAATCTTTTTTTTTCGTTTTTTTTACGGATTCGTTTAGAGGAGGCTCGGAAAAGTAAAAACCATTTTTCAAAGTTGGCCCCCTCGCCCCCCTTCTCCCCCCCTTTAAGCGGATCTCGGAAGTTGAGAGACTTGGAACATTTCTTTTTTCAGATTCATATAAAGGGGCAATGCTATAGTCACAAACAAACCATTTTTCAAAGTTTCCCCCTTGCCTCCCATCTCCCCCCTCTCCCCCCCGTTTTGGCGAATCTTTTTTTTTTTACGGATTCAGCGTAGGGATCCCGAGTGGAGCGAACCTACGAGACCGAGTGCAGCGCAGGGGGGAGGTGGCGAGCGAAGCGAGCCGGCGACCTCCGTAGCGTAACGAAGGTTGAGTGGGTGAAGCGAAACTCAGTGCCTGGCGACGACAAGCAAACATTAGGGTTATGTTTTTTGGAACAAAGTTTAGGGTAGGTGTAGGGTAGGTGTAGGGTAGGTGTAGGGTAGGTGTAGGGTAGGTGTAGGGTAGGTGTAGGGTAGGTGTAGGGTAGGTGTAGGGTAGGTGTAGGGTAGGTGTAGGGTAGGTGTAGGGTAGGTGTAGGGTAGGTGTAGGGTAGGTGTAGGGTAGGTGTAGGGTAGGTGTAGGGTAGGCGTAGGGTAGGCGTAGGGTAGGTGTAGGGTAGGTGTAGGGTAGGTGTAGGGCAGGTGTAGGGCAGGTGTAGGGCAGGTGTAGGGTAGGTGTAGGGTAGGTGTAGGGTAGGTGTAGGGTAGGTGTAGGGTAGGTGTAGGGTAGGTGTAGGGTAGGTGTAGGGTAGGTGTAGGGTAGGTGTAGGGTAGGTGTAGGGTAGGTGTAGGGTAGGTGTAGGGTAGGTGTAGGGTAGGTGTAGGGTAGGTGTAGGGTAGGTGTAGGGTAGGTGTAGGGTAGGTGTAGGGTAGGTGTAGGGTAGGTGTAGGGTAGGTGTAGGGTAGGTGTAGGGTAGGTGTAGGGTAGGTGTAGGGTAGGTGTAGGGTAGGTGTAGGGTAGGCGTAGGGTAGGTGTAGGGTAGGTGTAGGGTAGGTGTAGGGCAGGTGTAGGGCAGGTGTAGGGCAGGTGTAGGGTAGGTGTAGGGTAGGTGTAGGGTAGGTGTAGGGTAGGTGTAGGGTAGGTGTAGGGTAGGTGTAGGGTAGGTGTAGGGTAGGTGTAGGGTAGGTGTAGGGTAGGTGTAGGGTAGGTGTAGGGTAGGCGTAGGGTAGGTGTAGGGTAGGTGTAGGGTAGGTGTAGGGCAGGTGTAGGGTAGGTGTAGGGTAGGTGTAGGGTAGGTGTAGGGTAGGTGTAGGGTAGGTGTAGGGTAGGTGTAGGGTAGGTGTAGGGTAGGTGTAGGGTAGGTGTAGGGTAGGTGTAGGGTAGGTGTAGGGTAGGTGTAGGGTAGGCGTAGGGTAGGTGTAGGGTAGGTGTAGGGTAGGTGTAGGGCAGGTGTAGGGCAGGTGTAGGGCAGGTGTAGGGTAGGTGTAGGGTAGGTGTAGGGTAGGTGTAGGGTAGGTGTAGGGTAGGTGTAGGGTAGGTCTAGGGTAGGTCTAGGGTAGGTGTAGGGTAGGTGTAGGGTAGGTGTAGGGTAGGTGTAGGGTAGGTGTAGGGTAGGTGTAGGGTAGGTGTAGGGTAGGTGTAGGGTAGGTGTAGGGTAGGTGTAGGGTAGGTGTAGGGTAGGTGTAGGGTAGGTGTAGGGTAGGTGTAGGGTAGGTGTAGGGTAGGTGTAGGGTAGGTGTAGGGTAGGTGTAGGGTAGGTGTAGGGACAATAACACGCGAGCTGCTTGCAGCTCGCGCACCAAGCAAATACTAGTTATATTATATAAAACTGCATTACCACTGACTGACTCACTGATTGACATAATTGTTCTCCCAGATGGTGAAGGGGGAGGTGGGTATATTTTGACAGATTCGTAAACAAGTAACTCCCGTGAGTATGGGAAAAGTCCCAAACCTCCCCTTTTCCTCCCCCCTCCTCCCCCCTCTATCGTATATCGGAAACTAAGGTACCCGTATTTTTTGTTTTTTACGGATTCGTTTAGAGGAGGCTCGGAAAAGTAAAGACCAGTTTTCAAAGTTGACCCCCTCACCCCCCTTCTCCCCCCCTTTAAGCGGATCTCGGAAGTTGAGAGACTTGGAACATTTCTTTTTTCAGATTCATATAAAGGGGCAATGCTATAGTCACAAACGGACCATTTTTCAAAGTTGACCCCCTTGCCCCCCTTCTCCCCCTCCCCCCCCCGTTTTGGCGCATCTTTTTTTTTTGTTTTTTTTACGGATTCGTTTAGAGGAGGCTCGGAAAAGTAAAAATCATTTTTCAAAGTTGACCCCCTCGCCCCCCCATCTCCCCCCCTTTAAGCGGATCTCGGAAGTTGAGAGACTTGGAACATTTCTTTTTTCAGATTCATATAAAGGGGCAATGCTATAGTCACAAACAAACCATTTTTCAAAGTTGACCCCCTTGCCCCCCATCTCCCCCCTCCCCCCCCCCGTTTTGGCGAATCTTTTTTTTAGGGATTCAGCGTAGGGATCCCGAGTGGAGCGAACCTACGAGACCGAGTGCAGCGCAGGGGGGAGGTGGCGAGCGAAGCGAGCCGGCGACCTCCGTAGCGTAACGAAGGTTGAGTGGGTGAAGCCAAACTCAGTGCCTGGGTAGGGTAGGTGTAGGGTAGGTGTAGGGTAGGTGTAGGGTAGGTGTAGGGTAGGTGTAGGGTAGGTGAAGGGTAGGTGAAGGGTAGGTGTAGGGTAGGTGTAGGGTAGGTGTAGGGTAGGTGTAGGGTAGGTGTAGGGTAGGTGTAGGGTAGGTGTAGGGTAGGTGTAGGGTAGGTGTAGGGTAGGTGTAGGGTAGGTGTAGGGTAGGTGTAGGGTAGGTGTAGGGTAGGTGTAGGGTAGGTGTAGGGTAGGTGTAGGGTAGGTGTAGGGTAGGTGTAGGGTAGGTGTAGGGTAGGTGTAGGGTAGGTGTAGGGTAGGTGTAGGGTAGGTGTAGGGTAGGTGTAGGGTAGGTGTAGGGTAGGTGTAGGGTAGGTGTAGGGTAGGTGTAGGGTAGGTGTAGGGTAGGTGTAGGGTAGGTGTAGGGTAGGTGTAGGGTAGGTGTAGGGTAGGTGTAGGGTAGGTGTAGGGTAGGTGTAGGGTAGGTGTAGGGTAGGTGTAGGGTAGGTGTAGGGTAGGTGTAGGGTAGGTGTAGGGTAGGTGTAGGGTAGGTGTAGGGTAGGTGTAGGGTAGGTGTAGGGTAGGTGTAGGGTAGGTGTAGGGTAGGTGTAGGGTAGGTGTAGGGTAGGTGTAGGGTAGGTGTAGGGTAGGTGTAGGGTAGGTGTAGGGTAGGTGTAGGGTAGGTGTAGGGTAGGTGTAGGGTAGGTGTAGGGTAGGTGTAGGGTAGGTGTAGGGTAGGTGTAGGGTAGGTGTAGGGTAGGTGTAGGGTAGGTGTAGGGTAGGTGTAGGGTAGGTGTAGGGTAGGTGTAGGGTAGGTGTAGGGTAGGTGTAGGGTAGGTGTAGTGTAGGGTAGGTGTAGGGTAGGTGTAGGGTAGGTGTAGGGTAGGTGTAGGGTAGGTGTAGGGTAGGTGTAGGGTAGGTGCAGGGTAGGTGCAGGGTAGGTGAACACGCGAGCTGCTTGCAGCTCGCGCACCAAGCAAATACTAGTTATACTATATAAAACTGCATTACCACTGACTCACTCACTGACTCACTCATTGACATAATTGTTCTCCCAGATGGTGGATGGGGAGGTGGGTATATTTTGACAGATTCGTAAACAAGTAACTCCCGTGAGTATGGGAAAAGTCCCAAACCTCCCCTTTTCCTCCCCCCTCTTCCCCCCCTCTATCGTATCTCGGAAACTAAGGTACCCGTAGAATGTTTTTTTTACGGATTCGTTTAGAGGAGGCTCGGAAAAGTAAAAAGCATTTTTCAAAGTTGACCCCCTCGCCCCCCTTCTCCCCCCCTTTAAGCGGATCTCGAAAGTTGGAACAATTGGAACATTTCTTTTTTCAGATTCATATAAAGGGGGAATGCTATAGTCACAAACGAACCAGTTTTCAAAGTTGACCCCTTGCCCCCCTTCTCCCCCCTCCCCCCTCGTTTTGGCTAATCTTTTTTTTTCGTTTTTTTTACGGATTCGTTTAGAGGAGGCTCGGAAAAGTAAAAACCATTTTTCAAAGTTGGCCCCCTCGCCCCCCTTCTCCCCTCCTTTAAGCGGATCTCGGAAGTTGAGAGACTTGGAACATTTTTTTTTTCAGATTCATATAATGGGGCAATGCTATAGTCACAATCAAACCATTTTTCAAAGTTGACCCCCTCGCCCCCCTTT